>CAUYQU010013510.1:0-34514 GCA_963574635.1 Cheracebus regulus | reverse complement strand
CCGTGTGTCTCCTCTGCCGGGAATCTCCCGGTCTGTGGGCAACAAAAATTCGTCGGAAAGTGCGGCGTCCACTCGTTCTCTGCGCTTTCACTGGGAGCTACATTCCTGAGCTGTTGCTAATCGGCCATCTTGGATCTCTCTCATCTCCTCTCCTTTGTTATTAACTTGTTCAAAGAGGAGTGAAATAGTGGAATGGTAAGGTATGTGCAACTGTAAAAGCTTTCCCAAATTGCTCTTTAAAGTAGTCAAACCAATTTGTACTCCAACCAACATATATATCGTTTCATCTTCCACCACATCCTCACTAACCCTTGATAACCTTATATATAATGAATTTTTCCAATTTGTCATTGATATATATATATTTTTGCATAATTGCCAATCCAATCATTTGCCAGAATCTAATGTAATTTTCTGGACAAAATCTTTGTGAATATTAAGAGAAAAATTGAGTAAAAGCATGACTCTAAGAACTCAATAATTCATGGAGGATATATTTATTTAGAAAGACAAGGGATGCATCAATATCTAAGAGTATAAATATGAATTAAAAATTATGCTCTTATGAAGTAAACAGAGATAAACCACATTAAACAATACTTAGAATTTGACCCCTACTCTAAAGTTCAGGGTCCACTTGATTATATTTGTTCCTTAATAAAGAGTAGTAATTCCCTTTCTTTATCTTTCATAGGTAGAATTAATTTGTAAAGACCTTGTAAAAATTAGTAAGTAATGCCTGTTGGGATTGTACTTTTATGTTTTGTTTATCTAGCAAGTCAAGATTAACTCAATAATTTATGTATCATATGAGGATAAATTAATGAGCTTTGGTTGCATTTATGCAAAAATGGTTGAATCCAAATCTTTCATGTTACAGATATGCCTGTTACTGGGTCTTCATAGGAATAAGACCCACAGTGCGGCAAAATGTCACAGCAATTTTTTGTTTAGCACATGTTTTTCATATCTGATTTGCAGTGTTATTTGTGTCCTTGAAGTATAGCATACATTTCATTCTTCTAATGGTTATGTTAAAAATTTTGGAAGCATTTACCCATATTTTTCTAATTGTAATATTCATGTAATATTCATTTAAGAAATGGTATCTGCTAGTAACTCCTCCCATTTGAAACAAGAAATTCTCATGCTATGTTTTTCAGCTCCGTCAGGTCATTTATGTTATTCTCTAAGCTGGTTATTCTAGTTAGCAATTCCTCTAACCTATTTTCAAGGTTCTTAGCTTCCTTGCATTGGGTTAAAACATACTTCTTTAGCTTGGAGGAGTTTGTTATTACCCACCTTCTGAAGCCTACTTCTGTCAATTTGTCAAACTGATTCTTTGTCCAGTTTTGTTCCCTTGCTGGCGAGGAGTTGGAATCCTTTGAAAGAGAAGAAGCATTCTGGTTTTTAGAATTTTCAGCCTTTTTGCACTGGTTTTTCTTCATTTTTGTGGATTTATTTACCTTTGGTCTTTGATGTTGGTGAGCTTCAAATGGGACTTTTGTGTGGATTTCCTTTTTGTTGATGTTGATGGTATTCCTTTCTGTTTGTTAGTTTTCCTTCTAACAGGACCCTCTGCTGCAGATCTGCTGGAGTTTGCTGGAGGTCCACTCCAGACCCATCTGCCTGGGTATCACCAGCAGAGGCTGTAGAACAGCAAAGAATGCTGCCTGGTTCCTTCCTCTGGAAGCTTCATCCCAGAGGGACACCCAGCAGATGCCAGCTGGAGCTCTCCTGTATGAGGTGTCTGTCAACCTCTGCTGGGAGGTGTCTCCCCATCAGGTGGCATGGGGGTCAGGGACTCACTTGAGGAGGCAGTCTTTCCCTTTATAGAGCTTGAGCACTGTGCTGGGAGATCTGCTGCCCTCTTCAGAGCCAGCAGACAGGAACATTTAAGTCTGCTGCAGTTGTACACACAGCCGCCCATTCCCCCAGGTGCTCTGTCCCAGGGAGATAGGAGTTTTATCTGTAATCTTCTGACTGGAGCTGCTGCCTTTCTTTCAGAGTTGCCCTGCCCAGAAAGGAGGAATCTAGAGAGGCAGCCTGACTACAGCAGCTTTGCAGCACTGCGGTGGGCTCCATTCAGTTTGAACTTCCCAGTGGCTTTGTTTACGCTGTGAGCAGAAAACTGCCTACTGAAGCTTCAGTAATGGCGGACACCCCTCCCCACACCAAGCTCGAGCATCCCAGGTCAACTTCAGACTGCTGTGCTGGTGGTGAGAATTTCAAGCCAGTAGTCTTAGCTTGCTGGGCTTTGTTGGGGTGGGCTCCGTCGAGCTAGACCACTTGGCTCCCTGTCTTCAGCCCTCTTTCCAGGGGAGTGAATGATTCTGTCTCGGTGTTCCAGGCACCACTGGGGTATGAAAAAAAAAAACTCCTGCAGCTAGCTCAGTGTCTGCCCAAACAGCCACTCAGTTTTGTGCTTGAAACTCAGGGCCCTGGTGGCATAGGCACCCGAGGGAATCTCCTGGTCTGCAGGTTGTGAAGACGATGGGAAAAGCACAGTATCTGGGGTGGAATGCACCATCCCTCATGGCATAATCCTTCATGGCTTCCCTTGGCTAGGGGAGGGAGTTCCCGAACCGCTTATGCTTCCCAGGTGAGGCAGTGCTCTACCCTGCTTTGGCTCACTCTCTGTGGGTTACATCCACTATCTAACCAGTCCCAGTGAGATGAGCTGGGTACCTCAGTTGGAAATGCAGAAATCACCCATCTTCTGCGTTGATCTCACTGGGAGCTGAAGACTGGAGCTGTTCCTATTCAGCCATCTTGCCAGCCCCATAAAGGCACTCCTTACGTGGCGGCAGCAAGGGAGAATCATGTATTTTTTATGTTTATCTGTTTGTTAAATTTCTCACTCAGGGATAAGTGAGGTGGCTCATGTCTGCAATCCTAGCACTTTGGGAGGCCAAGGCAGAAGGATTGCTTGAGCTCAGGAGTTTGAGACCAGCCTGGGTGGCATGGTGAAACCCTGTCTCTACAAATAAAATAAAATAAATTAGCCAGGCATGGCGTGGCACGTGCCTGTGGTTCCAGCTACTTGGGAGGCTGGGGTGGGAGGATCACCTGTGCTGGGAGAGGTTGAGGCTGCAGTGTGAGCCATGACTGTGCCACTGCACTCTAGCTGGGATGGCAGAGTGAGAACCTGTCTTAAAAATAAATAAAACATTAAATAAATACATTGTTCATTGAGATTATGAAGTTCTTTTCTAAATTTTGTATAGTTTGTCTTCTGTTATATTTCAGTGACCTTCTTTAATATCATTATTCTGCATTTTTTCCAGGCATTTCATAGATTTTTTGTTGTCATTGGAATCTTTTGGTGGAGAATCACTGTGTTCTTCTGGAGGTGTCACATTTCCCTGCTATTTCATGTTTCTTATGTCCTTACATTGGTATCTGCACATCTCATATAATAGTTGCTTCTTCCTTTTTTATGGATTAGCTTTCATATGGAAAGACTTTTTCCTATAGATGTTGGTTGAGTAGGAACCATCTATAGTGTTGGTTGAGTAAAGCACTTTGGTTCTGATTCTGAGTGGGCACAGTAGTGTAGTTGTATTTTTTCTATGGGTGTGATCAGCATCAGTAGTGTCTGTGAGTTCACAGTGGCTTAGGCGATGGTTGTTAGTGAAGGGTGTGGTGAGGCTTTGCTGGAGGTGAGGACACCAGGTGGGCTAGTACTCAGTCAACAGTGGTAGATGCAGTTGGCCAGGTATGTTGGCCCTTGGGGCTTTGGACAGCATAAACGGACACTGTAATAGTAGGTCTAGGTGGACTAATCCTTGAGCCTCCAGGCAGCTTGCTCTGGGCTAGTTGTGGAGGCAGTGGGTCAGACAGGTCGGTGGCCCTTGGACCTTTGGTCAGTACGTATGACTTTGATGATGCCAGTAGTGGTGGTGGGCCAACCCTCGGGCCCCCAAGCAGTGTGTGTGGGCATCAGTTGTGGTGGCAGTGAGCTGGGCAGGCAAGTTCTCTGGCCTCCAAGTTGTGTGGAGAGGGAGGGCATGTTAGCGGTGGTGGGTAGAGTGGGTCAGTTCTCAGGTACCCAGATGACATGTCTGGGTATTGGCAGGCTGGATGGGTCTGTCTTTAGGCCCCCAGAAGGTAGTTACAGGTGGTGGTGGTGGTGGGCAGAGCAGGTCCATGTTGCTGTGTGTGACTGCCAGGTGTGGCAGGTAGGGCAGATCAAGTCTCAGGCTCTTAGATGGTGAGCTTGGATGGAGGCAGCAGTGGCAGTGGGTGGGACAGACCTGACCTCAGATCCCTGGATGGTATGTGCAGGTGCCAGCAGTGAGGGCTGAGGCAGACCTGTCCTCAGGCCCCTGTGTGGCACTGGGGCAAGCTGGTCCCTAGGTCCCCTGAAAGCACATGCAAGTATGCAGCGACTCTGCTGCTAGGGAAGGGACTGGGTTGCTGTCAGTGGCAGTGGCCCAAGGCCAGCTGCTCTCAGACTCTGAGGAGTGTGTGCTCAGCTCCCTTTGTCCCAGAGCAGCCTCTCTGGTGCACTGCACTATCTTTCCCTGGGATGTAGGACACTGCTTGGGCTAGAGTGCTGGGTACCCAGCCACACTGCTGAGTCTAGCCAGCATTGTACTGCTGCAGTCCTCTTGGTGGATGTGGTAGAATGGCAGCAAGGCTCCAGGGATGTGGAGACACAAGAGGGTGTTGGGCCCCAGGGAAGAATGTAGCCTGGTGGGAGCTGAGCTCTCAAATGGTACCCTGCTATAGTTGCTTGGGTCTCAGGGAGTGTGTGGGACCCATCCAAAACTCCCTCTCTGGAACAATGCTATTGCATGGACTCCAGGCATTTCCCTGTATTAGTCTCAGGGCCTGCGAAGGCTGAGAGGCTCTCCCTGGGCTAAGATTGCAAGAGTCTGCAGTGGAAAAGTGAACTACTGGAGGATCTCTCACTTACCTTTTCCCTGAACTGGAATGCTTCTCTTGGCTATGAGCCTATCTCAACCAGGCTGGCTGCTTCACTTCTCTCTCCTTCTATGCCTTCTATGGCTCCTTCACTTCTCTCTCCTTCTATTCACTGCCCTACTGAATTCCAGTGTTCTCTCTAAGGCACTCCATTCAATGTGTGATCCTCTACTCACTGTTTTGGTCCTTTCTGGAGGAGGCAAGTGCCAGGTACCTCTAGCCACCAGCCAGTAATTTATTCTCTTAGGAATTTTGGGATATTTTGTTCTGTTTTTTGGGTTTCTTTTTTTTTTCCAGAATTCTTTGCTTTTTCTTAATCAGACAGTTCCAATGCAATTTCCAGGAATGAAGCAGTAGAAAAAGGAAGTCTTCCTGTCTGAATCCAGGCATTTGTTGGTCAAGCTCTTGCTAGTTTTTTTATTTTCTCTGGAGCAAGGACCAGGAGGTGGTACCCGCTCTTAGTCCCCACTGTTCCTCCCAGAAGGACCAGTGCATACTCTCACTGTTCTGCTCTTGGAGAGGTAGCCTATCATACACAAAAGCTGTGTGTATGTATGTGGGAGGTTTTCTAGGGACACCACCTATTCCCAGCTAGCTGTCCTCAGCTTACACATACTCCTTCAGGGCACTGGGCTCCATCTCATCATACCAACACCTTAGGGGCTTTTGTGGGGTGCAGCCTCAGGTTGCTACTGAAGAATGATGCTGCAGCTACCACCGCTACAAAAGGAGGAGGTGAAAAGACACTGGGGGTCATACGCATTCTGCTGTTCCATTTTGTTGCTAAGCCAAATTCCATTGTGTTACCAATCCTCTATTTGTTATCTATTCATTTACTATAAACATTTGGGTTGCTTTCCATTTTTTTCTACTATAAATAAAACTGCCATGAGCATTCATATACAAGCCTTTGTAAAGACATGTTTTCATTTCCCTTGGATAAATGCCTTAGAGTAGAATTATTGGGTTGAACGGTAGGTTTGTTTCATTTAATAAGAAACTGCCAGATTTTCCATGATCATGCCATTTTACACTTCCACCAGCAATATATGAGTGTTCCAGTTGCTCCATGTCTTTTCCAGCACTTGGCATGATAGGTCTTTTTAAGTTTAAGCCACTCTAGTATATCTGGTTGTGATTTTAATTTACATTTGCCTGATGTAAATTAAAGAAATCTTGTATTTTCTTTTTTTGGAGATGTCTTTTCTTCATTTTTCCTTGTGGAATTTGCAGCCAATGGAGATGTCGTTTCAAATCTTTTGACTATTTTTAATTGGGTTGTCTTCTTACTGAGTCAAAAGGGTTTATTATATATCCTGGATACCATTCCTTTGTCAGATGTATTTATATTTTCTTCCTGTTTGTTACTTGCATGCTTTAAAATTCACCTATTGTATTGTGCCCAGTTGAGTATTTTGTAGTAAATGTATAGTTGTACAACCTTCACCAAAATTCAGTTTTAGAACATTTCCATCACCTTATAAAGACCCTTTGTACCCAGGCAACCACTGATATGCTTTTATTCTCTATAGATTTGATTTTTCTAGGCAGTTACTATAAATGGAATCATACAATATGTAGTATTTTATATCTGTTTTCACTTAGTGTAATGTTTTTGAGGTTCATCTATGTCGTACCATGTGTCAGTAATCTATGCCTTTTTATTGTTGAACAGAACTCCATCTTATGAATATGCCATATTTTGCTTATCCATTTATCAGTTTATGAACATATGGATTGCTTTCAGTTTTGGGTTATTATGAGTAATGCTGCTTTGAATTTACATAAAAGTGTGTGGACATATGTTTTATTTATCTGGGGTAGGCACCTAAGAGTGGAAATCTACATTGAATGTTACATTTATATTTAACTTTTTAACTGGTTTTAAAAGTGTATGTAACATTTTACCTTCCTACTAGAAATGTATGAGAGTTTCAGTTTTCCACATCTGCACTAATAACTTATTATCTTTTTGATTATAGCCATCCTAGTGAATATCTAGTAGTATTTCATTGTGGTTTTAATTTTAAATTCTCAAATGGCTAATAACGTTGAATATATTTTTATGTATATGTTTATTAACTATTTGGATATCTGCTCTGATAAACTGTCTATTCAAACTTTTTGCCCATTTGTTAAATTGTTTACTTATTATTGTTAGAAGAATTATATGTTCTGGATACAAAGGCTTTATCAGATATATGATTTGCAAATATTTTCTTTTAGTTTGTAGCTTGTCTTTTCATTTTCTTAAGATGTCCTTTGAAGCACAAAATTTTTGATTTTGATGAATTCCAGTTTATCATTTTTAAACGTGATCATGCTTTTGGTATCATCAAAGAGCTCTTTGCTTAACCCAAGATCATGCAGGTTTTTATCTAGAAGTTTCATAGTTTTAGGATTTACATTTATATCTTCTGTGATCCATTTTGAGTTAATTTTTATGTATACCGTGAAGTGAGGATCATAGTTTTCTTTGTTTTGTTACATATAGGTAATCCGGTTGTGTCAGTACCACTGGTTGAAAAGACTATCTTTTCCCATTGAACTGTTTTGGCAAATTTATTGATAATCAATTGATCATAAATTTAATGCTTATTTCTAGCATTTGAATTATGTTCCATTGTCCTTATCCTTATAGCAGTACCATTCTGTAGCTTTACATTAAGTTTTGAGATCAGGTAGTATAAATCCTCCAGCTTTGTTCTTTTCTTCCAAAATTATTTTACCTATTCTATGTCCTTTGTATTTTCATATGAATTTTAGGATTATTTGATCCTAATTGGTACCACTCACCATGCCCATTGCACCATGTCCAGGTCATAGTAGGAACTGTCTACATCTGAAAAAAAGCTTTTCCATGAAACTGGGGTTTTTATTCTCCAGGTTTTCAAATATCTTATGTAGCAACTTTTGAAAGCTTCCTCTATTTGCTTGAGGGCTATCCATTTCTTAGATGCTGCTCTGTGGGTTCCTCGGTGCCTGTGCTGAGGTGACCAGGGAAAGTTCAGAAACTGGGCCCTGTGCATAACTGTCTCCAAGCCAGGAACAGGATGCATCCCCTCCTGCTCCCAGTTAATGGCTCAGGGAGCTCTTCCCTCTTAGTGGCTCAGGATCTCTGAGTAGACCAGATGGTCTGGAAGCACCTGCCCCTCACCCTGGGACACTGCCATGCACCATTTTCCATCCTGGGTCATCTCTCTGGAATCTCTAGGACAGTGTTGGTTATGAGGACCCAGTGGCAGAGGTTGGGCTGGACCAGCATGTGGCAGAGCTGTAGCTTAACCAGGGACATGTCCAGAAGTGACTGTCATTGCAGATTATAGGAAAGGACAGTCTTAAAGCTGACCAGGGTGCCTTTCATGTCTTCCTTGTCAACGCATTTCCTTTTCAATCCTTGAGCAAACATTGTGTCGTGTGTCATGAGTTGCCTGCCCAGCCCACTGTCTCCATCTCACTCACCACCACTGAGTAGGGAGTGACATCTGGCCACCACAGTGTGCGGCAGATCTATTCACATTTTTTATTTCTTGTTAAGCCTATTTTGGAAATTTATGCTTTTTTTCTAGGAATTTGTCTGTTTTATCCATGTTATCTAATATGTTGACATAAAGTTGTTCATAGTAGTCCTTTTCCTTACAATTTTTGTAGTGTCAGTAGTGATGTCCTCTCTTTCATTCCTAATTTTCTAATCTTCTTTTTTTGTTTTGTTTAATGTATTTAAAGATTTGTCCATTTTGTTAATCTGTTTAAAGACATACTTTTATTTGTACTATAAGTTCTAATTGTCACTCTTTCTTTTTTTCTACTTGCTTTGAGTTTACTTTTTGAGATGGAAGCTTAAGGTATCGAGTTGAAACCTTTATTTTTTCTAATATAAATTTTAAAAGCTATAAATTGACTTCGCTTCATTACATTAGCTGTGCCACATAAATTTTGATATATTGTGTTTTTTTATTCAATTAAAACTGTCTTAATTTCCCATTTGATGTGTTCTTTGATCAAGGATTGTTTAGAAGTATGTTGTCTAATTTCCAAATGTGGAGATTTTTCAAATTTGTTTCTGGTGTTGATTTCTAATTTAATTTCATTGTGGCTGGAAAACACACTTTGTATGAGTCTAGTCATTTTAATTGATTAAGATTCATTTTATAGATGAGCATATGATGCATCTTGAACAATTTTTCATATGTATTCTGATACTAGTAGGTTACAGCATTCTGTAAATGTCAGTTAGGGCAGTTGGTTGACATGTTTGTTGAAGTCTTCTATAGCCACACTGCTTTTCTATTTAGCTTTTCTATTATTGAGAATGGGGTATTGAAATCTTGAAATATTGTTGAATTGTTATTTCTTCTTCTTTTTTTTTGCCTTAAAAATCACCTTTAATAAAATTATCAAAATTAAATTCAAAATACAGCTCAAAATGGCCAATAAGAAGTGTTACTCATTTTTGTATATGATTACTCTGAAATAAAGGCAAACAATTTAATAGATTCACATATTCTCATTAAAAGAAAAAACATGTTTGTGTGTGCATATACATATAACATAGGCACACATCTATTCCTGCTTTCCAGAAGTAATCACCACTGACTTCCTGGCTTCTTTTAATACTTTCAGGTTTTGCTTTATGTATTTTAGAACACTGTTGTTAGGTGTGTATAGATTTATTATTGCTATATGGTCCTGACAGTATACTGTACTGTTGGATTTATAACAGAGAATACATGTACAAGTCAATATCACTTTAAAAATCCATTAAGTGGTAAATATATATAAAGACATATATTTCAAAAGAGAAAGAGGAAGGAAGGAAATGGAATTATATAGAAACAAAGTTACCATATTTGACTGAATTAAATAAGTATAAATGCAGAATAGATGGTGTTTAGTTACAATGGACATTCTAATTGTTACACTACTAAGAAAATAAGCCAATAAAATATGCTTAAAATCAATAGAGTAATTAAAATGGTACACTAAAAATAGATGTTTAATAAAAAAGGCAGGCAGGAAGGAACAGAGGGAAAAATGTAAGACACAGAAAACAAATCGTAAAATGGCATGCGGACATCTAATTGTACTGATAATACTTTAAATGGAGTAAAAACCTCAACAAAAAGTAAATGTTTTCAGACTGTGTAAATGAGAGATCCAACTATATGATGTCTGTAAGATAAAATTTAGATTCAGACATAAATAAGTTGAAAATAAGAAAATTTAAGAACCATAAATCATGCAAGCAGTAATCATAAGAGCTAGAAAGCTACCTTGATACCAGGCAAAATAGATTATAGGCTGAGAAATATTACTAGAGATAGAAGAATATTTTATAATGATAAGAGATATACTGAAAGGTTATAATTTAATATCAGTAACTTAAAAAAATATATATATATATTTTTAATTGCACTTTAGGTTCTAGGGTACATGTGCAAAACATACAGGATTGTTGCATAGGTATCTACATGGCAATGTGGTTTGCTGCCTCCATCTGCCTGTCACTTATGTCTGGCATTTCTCCCCATGTTATCCCTCCCCTCCGCTGTCCCTCCCTTATTCCCCCCAACAACAGACCCCGGTGTGTAATGCTCCCCTGCCTGTGTCCATGTGTTCTGATTGTTCAACACTCACCTATGAGTGAGAACATGCGGTGTTTGATTTTCTGTTCTTGTGTCAGTTTGCTGAGAATGATGGTTTCCAGATTCATCCATGTCCCTACAGAGGACACAAACTCATCATTTTTTTTATGGCTGCATAGTATTCCATGGTGTATATGTGCCACATTTTCCTTGTCCAGTCTATCATCGATGTACATTTGGGTTGGTTCCAGGTCTTTGCTATTGTAAACAGTGCTGCAATGAACATACGTATTCATGTGTCTTTATAATAGAACCAATTATAATCCTTTGGATATATACCCAGTAATACGATTGCTGGATCCAATGGAATTTCTACTTCTAGGTCCTTGAGGAATCACCACACTGTGTTCCACAATGGTTGAACTAATTTACACTCCCACCAACAGTGCAAAAGTGTTCCTATTTCTCTACATCCTCTCCAGCATCTGTTGTCTCCAGATTTTTTAATGATTGCTGTTGTAACTGGCATGAGATGGTATTTCAATGTGATTTTGATTTGTATTTCTCTAATAACTAGTGATGATGAGCATTTTTTCATATATTTGTTGACCTTATAAATGTCTTCTTTTGAAAAGTGTCTGTTCATATCCTTCACCCACTTATGAATGGGTTTGTTTGTTTGTTTTATTGTAAATATGTTTTAGTTCTTTGTAGATTCTGGATATTAGCCCTCTGTCAGATAAGTAGATTGCAAAAATTTTTTCCCATTCTGTTGGTTGTCAGTTCACTCTAATGATCATTTGTTTTGCTATACAGAAGCTCTGGAGTTTAATTAGATCCCATTTGTCTATTTTGGCTTTTGTTGCCAATGCTTTTGTGTTTTAGTCATGAAGTCCTTGCCTATGTCTATGTCCTGAATGGTTTTGCCTAGGTTTTCTTCTTGGGTTTTTATGACGTTAGGTCTTATCTTTAAGTCTTTAATCCATCTGGAGTTAATTTTAGTGTAAGGTGTCAGGAAGGGGTCCAGTTTCTGTTTTCTGCACATGGCTAGCCAGTTTTCCCAACACCATTTATTAAACAGGGAATCCTTTCCATATTGCTTATTTTTGTCAAGTTTGTCAAAGATCAGATGGTTGTGGATGGGTAGCGTTGCCTCCGTGGCCTCTATTCTGTTCCATTGGTCTATATTTCTGTTTTGGTACCAGTACCATGCTGTTTTGATTACTGTAGCCTTGTATTATAGTTTGAAGTCAGGTAGCGTGATGCTTCCAGATTTGTTCTTTTTGCTTAGAATTGTCTTGGCTATGCAGGCTGTCTTTTGGTTTCATACGAAGTTTAGGGTGGTTTTTTTTTCCAGTTCTGTGAAGAGGGTCATAGGTAGCTTGATGGGGATAGCATTTAATCTATAAATTACTTTGAGCAGTGTGGCCATTTTCACAATATTGATTCTTCCTAACCATGAGCATGGAATGTTTTTCCATCTGTTTGTGTCCTCTCTTATTTCCTTGAGCGGTGGTTTGTAGTTCTCCTTGAAGAGGTCCTTTACATCCTTTGTTGTATTCCTAGGTATTTTATTCTCTTTGTAGCAATTGTGAATGGCAATTCATTCTTGATTTGGCTCTCTTTAAGTCTGTTATTGGTGTATAGGAATGCTTGTGATTTCTGCATATTGATTTCGTATCCTGAGATTTTGCTGAAATTGCTTATCAGTTTCAGGAGATTTTGGGCTGAGATGATGGGGTCTTCTAAATATACAATCATGTCTTCTGCAAGTAGAGACAATTTGACTTTCCCCTTTCCTAATTGAATACCCTTTATTTCTTTTTCTTGTGTGATTGCTCTGGCTAGAACTTCCAAAACTATATTGAATAGGAGTGGTGAGAGAGGGCATCCTTGTCTAGTGCCAGATTTCAAAGGGAATGCTTCCAGTTTTTGCCCATTCGGTATGATATTGGCTGTGGGTTTGTCATAAATAGCTTTTATTATTTTGAGATATGTTCTTTCAATACTTAGTTTATTGAGAGTTTTTAGCATAAAGCACTGTTGAATTTTGTCAGAGGCCTTCTCTGCATCTATTGAGATAATCATGTGGTTTCTGTCTTTGGTTCTGTTTATGTGGTGAATTACTTTTGTAGACTTGCGTATGTTGAACCAGCCTTGCATCCCCGGGATGAAGCCTACTTGATCATGATGGATAAGCTTTTTAATGTGCTGTTGCAATTGGTTTGCCAGTATTTTAATGAAGATTTTTGCATCTATGTTCATTATGGATATTGGCCTGAAGTTTTCTTTTCTTGTTGAGTCTCTGCTGGGTTTTGGTATCAGGATGATGTTGGTCTCAAGAAATCATTTTGGAAGGATTCCCTCTTTTTCGATTGTTTGGAATAGTTTCAGAAGGAGTGGCACCAGCTCCTCCTTGTATGTCTGGAAGAATTTGGCTGTGAACCCATCAGGACCTGGGCTTTTTTTGGTTGGTGGGCTATTAATTGCTGGCTCAACTTCAGCCCTTGTTATTGGTGTATTCAGGGTTTCAATTTCTTCCTGGATTAGGCTTGGGAGGGTGAAAGTGTCCAGGAATTTATCCATTTCTTCCAGGTTTACTGGTTTATGTGCATAGAGTTGTTTGCAGTAATCCCTGATGGTACTTTGTATTTCTGTGGAATCTGTGGTCATCTCCCCTTTATCATTTTTTATTGCAGCTATTTGATTCTTCTCTCTTTTCTTTTTTATTAATCTGGCTAGTGGTTTATTTTGTTGATCTTTTTGAAAAACCAGCTCCTGGATTTATTGATTTTTTGAAAGGTTTTTTGTGTCTCTATCTCCTTCAGTTCTACTCTGATCTTAGTTATTTCTTGTCTTCTGTTAGATTTTGAATTTTTTTGATCTTGCTGCTCTAGCTCTTTCAATTTTTATGATAGGGTGTTGATTTTAGATCTTTCCTTGCTTCTCATGTGAGCATTTATTGCTTAAATTTTCCTCTAGATGCTGCTTTAAATATGTCCCAGAAATTCTGGTACATTATGTCACCATTCTCGTTGGTTTCGAAGAACATGTTTATTTCTGCCTTCATTTCATTGTTTATCCAGTCAACATTCAGGAGCCAGTTGTTCAGTTTCCATGAAATTGTGCAGTTCTGAGTTATTTTCTTAATCTTGAGTTCCAATTTGATTACATGGTGGTCTGAGAGACTGTTATGATTTCCATTCTTTTGCATTTGCTAAGGAGTTATTTACTTCCAATTATGCAGTAAATTTTAGAGTAGGTGTGATGTGGTGCTGAGAAGAATGTATTTCTGTGGATTTGGGGTGGAGGGTTCTGTAGATGTCTATTAGGTTTGCTTGGTCAAGATCTGAGTTCAAGTCCTGGATATCCTTGTTAATTTTCTGTTTCGTTGATCTGTCTAAGATTGACAGTGGAGTGTTAAAGTCTCCCACTATTATTGTGTGGGAGTCTAAGTGTCTTTGTAGGTCGTTAAGAACTTGCTTTATGTATCTGGGCACTCCTGTATTGGGTGCGTACATATTTAGGATTGTTAGCTCTTCTTATTGCATTAATCCTTTTACCATTATATAATGCCCTTTTTTGTCTCTTTTGACCTTTCTTGGTTTAAAATCTATTTTATCAGAGACTAGGATTGTAACTCCTGCATTTTTTCTTCTCCAATTGCTTGACAAATCTTCCTCCATCCCTTTATTTTGAGCCTATGTGTGTCCTTGCATTTGAGATGGGTTTCCTGGATACAGCACACTGATGACTTTTGACTTTTTATCTAATTTGCCAGTCTGTGTCTTTTGATTGGGGCATTTAGCCCATTTACATTTTAGGTTAATATTGTTATGTGTGAATTTTATCCTGCCATTTTGATGCTAGCTGGTTGTTTTGCCCATTAGTTGATGCAGTTTATTCATTGTATTGATGCTCTTTACCATTTGGTATGTTTTTGGAGTGGCTGGTACTAGTTTTTCCTTTCTGTGTTTAGTGCTTCTTTCAGGAGCTCTTGTAAGGCAGGCCTGGTGGTGAGGAAATCTCTGAGCAATTGCTTGTTCATAAAGGATTTTATTTCTCCTTTGCCTATGAAGCTTAGTTTGGCTAGATATGAAATTCTAGGTTGAAAGTTCTTTTCTTTAAGGATATTGAATATTGGCCCCCACTCCCTTCTGGCTTGTAGGGTTTCTGCTGAGAGATCCACTGTGAGTCTGATGGGCTTCCCTTTGTGGGTAACCCAACCTTTCTCTCTGGCTGCCCTTAGCATTTTTTCCTTCATTTCAACCCTGGTGAATCTGACGATTATGTGTGGGGTTGCTCTTCTTGAGGAGTATCTTTTTGGTGTTCTCTGTATTTCCTGGACTTGAATGTTGGCCTTCCTTGCTAGGTTGGGGAAGTTCTCCTGGATAATATCCTGAAGAGTGTTTTCCAGCTTGGATTCATTCTCTCCATCACGTTCAGGTACACCTATCAAACGTAGATTAGATCTTTTCACATAATCCTATATTTCTCATAGGCTTTGTTCATTTCTTTCACTCTTTTTTCTCTAATCTTACTTTCTCGTTTTATTTCGTTGAGTTGATCTTCAATCTCTGATATTCTTTCTTCTGCTTGGTCGATTTGGCTATTGAAACTTGTGTATGCTTCTTGAAGTTCTCATGTTGTGTTTTTCAGCTCCATCAGGTCATTTATATTCTTCTCTAAGCTGTTTATTCTCATTCACATTTTGTCAAACCTTCTTTGAAGGTTTTTTGTTTCTTTGCATTAGGTTAGAACATGTTCTTTTAGCTCAGAGAAGTTTGTTATTACCCACCTTCTGCAGCCTGTTTCTGTCACTTCATCAGACTCATTCTCCATCCAGCTTTGTTCCCTTGCTAGTGAGGAGTTGTGATCTCTTGGAGGAGAGGTGTTCTGATTTTGGGTGTTTTTATCCTTTTTTGTGCTGGTTTCTTCCCATCTTTGTGGATTTATATACCTGTGGTCTTTGTATTTGTTGACTTTTGAATGGGATCTCTGAGTGAGTGTCCTTTTTGTTGTTGATGAGGTTGTTTCTTTCTGTTTTTTTCAGTTTTCCTTCTAACAGGCCCCCCTGCTGTAGGACTGCTGAGGTCCACTCCAGACCCTGCTTGCCTGGGGATCACCAGCAGTGGCTGCAGAACAGTAAGGGTTGCTGCCAGTTTCTTCTTCTGTTACCTTCGTCCCAGAAGGATACCTGCCAGATGTCAGCCTGAGCTCTCCTTTATGAGGTGTCTCTTTGAATATATGGCGGTCAGGGAGCTGCTTAAGGAGACAGTCTGACCCTTATAGGAGCTCAAATGCTGAGCTTTGAGATCTGTTTTTTCATTTGAGCTGCTGGGCAGGTACATTTAAGTCTGTTGCAGCAGAACTCATAACCACCTTTTCCCCCAGGTTCTCTGTCCTAAGGAGGTGGGGCTTTATTTATAAGTTCCTGAGGTGCTGATGCCTTTTTTCAGAGATGCCCTGTCCAGGTAGGAGGTAATATCCGTAACTTTTATTGTTTCATGAAGTATTTTTGTTAGTGAAATTAACTTTTATTTTCTTACAGTTTTCATGATGGACAACACAATAATTACTAGTACAGATTGATGTTGTGTCTCAATTTGTATGAAGGGATCATGCACCACAGTTTTAGAACTGCTGACTTAAGCCATTTACATTTTGTATAATTATCATTATAGTTGTGTGTGTGTGTGTGTTTTATTTTGGTTTGTTTTTTTTTTGCAATGGACTTCTGCACTGTTGCCTGGGCTGGAGTGCAATGGTGTGATCTTGCTTCACTGCAACCTCTGCCTCCTGGTTTCATGCAGTTCTCCTGCCTCAGCCTCCTGAGAACCTGGGATTACAGGTGCACATCACCACACCCAGCTAAGTTTTGTATTTTTAGTAGAGATGGGGTTTCACTGTGTTGTCCAGATTGGTCTCGAACTCCTGACCTAGTGGTCTGCCTGCCTCAGCCTCCCAAAGTGCTGTGATTACAGGCTTGAGCCATCATGTCCAGCCTATAGTTGTATTTAAATCTGTCATCTTGCCATTTGTTTACTGTTTGTTCTATGTCTGCTGCTATCACAAAATACCTGAGACTGGATAATATATAAAGAACAGAAATGTATTTATAGTTCTGAAAGCTGGAAAGTCCAAGATCAAGGCTGTTTCAAATTCAGTGTTTGGTGATGAGTTTCTGGTTGCATTCTCAATGCCAAAAGGGGCAAACACCATGCCCCCACATGGCAGTAGGGACAAAAGTGCTAAAAGGGACCAAATTTACTCCCTCAGTCCTCAAAGCACTAATCCATTCCTGAGGGCAGGTCCCTGATGACCTAATAATCTCCTGAAGATCACACCTCTTAATACCATTATGTTGGGGATTATATATCAACTTGAATTTTGGAAGGGACAGAAACATTCAAATTATAGCATTTTATCTGTTCTTTGTTCCCCTTTCCTACCTTTTTTAGAGTAACTCAGTATATTCCTTTACCCCATTTTATTCCCACTACTGGTTTATTAGCTATGCCTCTTTTAATTTTTGATGATTCCTCTTAGAATTACAGTATGCCGTATCACAGTCTACCTTTAGATGTTACTATGCTACTTCAAGTATAATGTAAAAACACACATTTTGCTTCTATTTCCCCCTTTGTCCTATTGCATATTGTTGTCATATATTTTTCTGATATGTGTGTTATAAACTTCCTGATACATTACTTTTCTTTTGCCAGTCAGTTATCTTTTTTAAAAATTTAAAAGTAGGAAAAATATCTTTCAAATTTCCCCATATGTTTATCATTTCTGGTGCTCTTCATTCCTTTTGTAGATCCTAGTTTTCATGTAGCATCTTTATCCTTCTGTCTGAGAATTTCCTTTTACATTTCTTGTGATTCAGGCTTGCTGATGATAAATTTGCTCAGCATCTGTTTGTCTGAAAAATTTTTCTTTCACCCTCATTTCTGAAGGATATTTTTGTTGAATATAGAATTTGAGGTTGGTGGAGTGTGTCCCCTCCCCACGTTCAGCCCCTTCCATTCTATTATTTTTTGGTATTTATATTTTCTGGTGAGAAGTCTGTGAAATTTTTTTCTTTTATTCAATATGTCATTTTTCTCCATTTTAAAAATAGTCCCATTATCTCTGGTTTTCAGTAGTTTAAGTATGATGTGTCTTGGTGTGGTTTTCATTGTGATTATCTACTTGAGTTTAAATTTGTGAGTCTATTATTTTCATCAGATTTGGGAAACTTTGGCCATTATAACTTCAGATATTTTGTTCAATTCCTTACTTCTAAACACATATAATATCACTTGGTATTGTCCCCTAGGTTACCAAGGCTCAGTTTATATTTTTCAAGAGCTTTTTTTCTGTCTTTCTATTTGAATAGATTCTATTTCTGTATTTCATGTTCACTATCTTTTCTTCTGCAGTGTCTAGTCTGCTGCTAACCCTGCTGCTAACCCTGCTGCTAACTGTGAAATTTTCATTTTATATATTGTACTTTTCATCTCCAGAAGTCATATTTAGTTTTTCTTTATATCATTCATTTCTCTTTTAATTATATACATGTTTCTCTTTTAATACTTAAACATGGTTATAACAGCTGTGTTTTAAGCTGGTTGTCTGTTAATTCCATCATGTGTCATTTTTGCATCTGTTTTTATTGACTAACTTTCTTCTTCATCATGGTCACATATCCTTGCTTCTTCCCATATTTAGTCAGATTTGGTTGGATGCTTGGTTTTTCTTAATTTAGCATTCTAGAGTGATGGCTTTTATTGCTTTCCTTTAAAAGTATTGGACTTTGTTCTGATAGTTGAGTTACTTGCAAATCAGCTTGATCATTCTGAGACTTGTTTTTAACTTTTGTTGAAAAGGCTATGCTACTTCAAGTATACTATAACTTAGTTCTAGTTTTATCCTAGAACTAATTCATGTGTTCAGTTTGAATGTCCCCAGCCCTGTGTGGCTCTGAAAATTGTTCAGCTCTCAATTGCCCAGTAATTTTTTTGTTCAGCTATGCAGTCTCATCCTACACAGGTGTGGCTCTGTATTCAACAACAGTCTGGGAGATATGATGATTTCTGAAGCTTTTGCTCTGCACAATACCTTCCTTCATGGTATTGTGCTGTGAAAACTCCAACCTATGTCTCTTCAATTCAGTGAAACTACTATGCTCTGCTTGGATTCCCCTCTTTATACAGCAATCTACAAAGTGACTGCAAGCAGGAATCCTAGAGAATTTCAGGAGTCACTTCATTTATTTTCCTTTTTTCAGCGATTATAGTAGTACTGTACTGCCTGTCAGCCAGTGTGTGAGAATGGTTGTTTCATACACTTTGTCCAATTCTTCCATTGTTACAGGAGCCTCCATTACTTTTGAAACTGTAATGCAGTTGTGATTGCCTCTTGTTTTCTTCACTATGTGTATCTCTGGCAGTTTGAGCCAAGAGAGAACATGGAGAAGTCCAGTGACTGGAGAGCATTGCTGTTGAGGCTCATTCATTTACCCCTACCCCAGTGCTTTATGAATGCCTGCTGCAGGTGTCATACAGCATCACAGCTGCTTCTCCAATTTATGAGCCAGATTTTTTTTTTTTGTATTTGCTTTGTATTACCTGTTTGGTTGCAAGAAGATGAGGAGGACTACTGTAGGAAAAATTTATTTTTATATAGCAGTTTCCCATGGGTCACAAGGGATAGTTCCCCATTTTCCTTGTTGATATCTACTTGATCATCTGAGTCAGTGGGCTTATTGTGGAAACAAATGATGAAATCCTTTATGCTTTTTCTCAGGCTGC
This sequence comes from Cheracebus regulus, assembly GCA_963574635.1. NCBI lineage: Eukaryota > Metazoa > Chordata > Mammalia > Primates > Pitheciidae > Cheracebus > Cheracebus regulus. Next base: position 15,205 of record CAUYQU010013510.1, on the reverse strand, counting down.
TTCTGTTGCGTGAAATAAAGCCAGAGTTGATTGTGAATTGAAGCCTCTGTAGATGCTTAAAAAGATCTTGTTCCATCAGCCTGATAACTAATCATCATCGTCATTACCACCACCATCATTGTCTGTATTTTATTGAGGAATTTCAACCCACTGGAGCAAAGATACAGCTTTTTTTTGTAAATAATTGTGGTCTCTTAACTCCCATTTGCGCTACCAGATGATGGCTCCCTTAATGACATTTTACCCAGATTCTATAATGTTTTATGCTGATATTTAAGCCTTGCTCATGTATAATTTTAATCTTTTTTTTTTGAGACAGTTTTCTCTTGTCGCCTGGGTTGGAGTGCAGTGGCATGATCTCGGCTCATTGCAACCTTCACCTCCCAGGTTCAAGTGATTCTTCTGCCTCAGCCTACCAAGTAATTGGGATTACAGGTGCCCACCACCATGCCCAGCTAATTTTTGTGTTTTTAGAAGAGATGGAGTTTCACCATGTTGGCCAGGCTGGTCTCAAACTCCTGACCTCAGGTGATGCACCTGCCTTGGCCTCCCAAAGTGCCGGGGTTGCAGGTGTGAGCCACCGTGCCCCGCCTTATTTTAATCGTTTCTACAGTTTGAAGCTCTCCTTTCACCCCTACACCTAAGCCAGGTTAGGGTTGAGAGTCCAGAGCTGCTTTTTCATCCAGAGATTCAAGTAGGAAAGAGGAAGAGGCCAAAGGACAAGAGACACGTTCTTCCCTCTTTGTTGTTCCTGCTTCTCTTGCCGGCACCAGCTGGCTGTTGACATATTCTATGTGGTTAGTTTTCCCTTATTGACCTTTAGTAGTCTCTCTGTAGAACCCTGGGAGAGACAAAAGATACTCCAGTGATTCCTTGATTTGAGGGATCAGGCTTCCACTTCACCTCTTTCCTCTCCTTTGACTCCAGTGAAAGAGAGTCCACCCAGCAATGTCTTATAGCTGGCATGCTTTTGCATGGTAGGTGAGGCTCTTTATTGAAGTATAGGTGAAATGAAAAATGTTGAGCCACCCCTAGGTGGTATCCACCTAACTCATGGAAAATTGCATTCTTTCTGTGAAAGCAGTGGAAATGTAAGCAGCTTCTCAGCCACCTCTCTCAACTCCACCATCTCTTCCTCACTCATTTCTCCAAGACCAAACAATACAACAAATACTCAACAGGCCTGGTGCCTTACCAGCTTTCAAAGGAAAGATGACAATCTCTTGGTTAATGAAAAGTGAGGGGTTTGGGGAACCTACAAGGCCTAACTAGAATTTCTTTTAGGGTCTTTGTCCCTTAGCTTTGGAGAGAAGCAGCATCAGGTACCCTCCCCCATGAAAAGGGGTGGTTATAGCCCCTTCTCATGAATATTCACTCACAGGCAACGCGTCTTTGCCAGTTCTTCCTTTATTTTAGTAGGATGGCCGGGGTTGGAGTTGGGGAAGACGGAAACCAGCACCTTGCAGTAAACCTAGAACATTTTTTTGCCATCACTTTATGCACTTGCTGCAGTTCCAGGACAATGGGGAAAATCCTGTTTTATAATAACCATGAAACTATACTACTAGTAGCTGGCATTTACTGACTACTTTTTAAGTGCCATGCATGGTACTGAGAGCCTTACTGGCATTACCTTCTCAGATTCTCAGGACTATGAATCATCCCTTATTATCTCTATTTTATTATGGGTGAGAAAATTAAGGTCACTTGGCTATTCTGTAGTAGAGCCAGAATTCAAACTTGGAGTCTGTATTTTTAGGCACTGGTGGTGTTTCTCCCCCAGAGTATGCATTTGGGGCGTTGATACTATTGAGTTTCCATCTTTAGGTGCATCTTCACAGATATCAGTTGGAGGAACTGGAGAGGGTACACTGTGGCTGCGAGACAGAGGCCATTCTCAGCCAGGAGTCTCATTTTCTCCTCGGAGTCTCTAACATCAGGATTCTGTGTGATTTGGCCATAAATAATAAATATGGTTTAGTAGAGGTTAATAAAATGCTCGTTGAATTACTGCCAACTTTATTCTAGGTCTTCGTTTCTTTGGTTGTTCTCTTAGGGACTAACCGCCTCTCTGGGAATTAATTTCCCAGTGTGGATTTGAATTAATTCCTCCAGGCCACAGAACTGTAATATGGAAGAGATCATTCAGCAAATGGCACCCAGCTTTTCTCACTCCAGTTTGCCAAAGACACTGTGAGGCTTTGTTTGAACACAGGCAACAGTACTGGACGGCAGATGTTTACAAATACCGTTTAATTGCTTAGGCGCTTTATAATATATTTTTCTCTTAAGCTGTGGAAAACACATCCTTCATCAGCTTTAAATCAGTGTAACTTTGGAGGGCCATTCTGGCTGCCTTTTTTCCTGGTGCATTGGTCCAGACAGATGGAGTGAATGAAAAGAAGAGAAAGGGGAAGCTGTTGGCAGTTACCCTCAACTTTGCCTCTTTGTAGCAGCAAACAGCAATATAGAAATGAGTACCCTTTCCATTTTTGCTCCCCTCATCCGCCACCAAGGAGAAAAAAACACCGAAACCAGCAGAAAAGCACTCACAGTCATTTAGCTGAAAAGACAGTCAAGGAGGGGGATTGTGTGGTGGCCGTAGCCACCTCTGTAGCAGTACATCTTACAGCATCTATAATCCGTTTCTGAATTCTGCGAATTTCGCAGGGACCTGAAATGACCTTTTTGGCCGGTACAAGCACTAGTAGAAGTTTTTGTTGGCACAATAAGCATGCTCAAGGTGGCCTTTCACTCTGTGCACAGTGACCTCAGTTCCTTACAAGTGCTGCAGAGCCCCTGACTATTGCACCTTGAGAGGATGCAGGCATGTGGTAAGTTGGTCTAGATTTCAGATGCCTTCGTGTTTCTAGGGAAGCCTGCAACAGGAAATGGGGCTCTGTAGAACCATCTTTAGAGATAAATTGTGGTCACAGACCACAGACTCTTCTTACCCTAGCATCAGCATGCCAAGCTTTCAGGCCATTCTTTTCCACCCTTACAGCATTTCCACTGATGCTTCTGAAAGTACCCACAGCCAGACCTCACCAGGAGAATTTGATTCACTAGGGCTTGATGGCAAATGAGAATTTGCATCCATATATCAATCCATAGACAATTGAGATATTCAGCTATGGTCAGTGTAACCACTACATTAGCGCTTTCTGAAATATGTCACTAAATATATCCTTTGTATGTAACAGCTACAAGAAAGTTCTCTAGAACTAAAATTCCAACACTGGCTTTGCCACTTATTAGCTGTGTGACCCTGGACAATATACTTATAAACTCTCCGTGCCTTATTTTTATAATCTCTGATATGGGGGTAGTAGTATCTACCTCATTGGGCAGTTTGGAGATCAGATGAATTGTCACATGTGAAACACTTAGGATGCAGCAATCCCTCAATACATTGTTATGATTTGTCTATAGAGGAAAGAAAAAAATGGCCATACATTTGGTTCGGGGTTTGTTTTGTTGGATTCACATAGAAAAACAGAGAAAATTGCCTTGCTCTACATCTGGCCATTACATAGCATGAGCCTTTGGAGCACCCTGGGATGCCAGTATGTTTTTTCCCTTTAATTCTTGCTTTGATATATGTCTCTCCTTTAAAAAACAAACTTTCTTATACAACCCAGATTTTATAAAACATTTTTATTTTCAAATCAAAATTTAGTTAAAAATAAAAAGTAAATCTACAGGGACTACTTTGGCTTCTCCAGGAGTCAGTCTGATAGCAGAAAAGGCACCAATCCTCCTGTGACAAATATGCTTATTCTGTGCAAATACTCTTAGCATTTTTAGTTTTATTAGCTTCAACAAATATTTGTTAAATATATATTAGATGTGAGGCACTTTTGGGAAAAAGAGGAAATAATAGAAATAAATTAACATTTATGGAGCAGCTGTTTTATGCCAAATACTATAGTAAGAATTTCATAATCACCCTGTTTAATATCTGCAATAGATGTGGTTAGCTAGATATTTTGCAGATAAAAACGCTGAGACTCAGAGTTTGTTGCCCTGACACTTATAAAATCCAGGGCTCTCCTCTTTCCACTGTGCCATACCATCTCAGAAGATTCAAAGATAAGGATGGAACAGAGTCTGAACTAGTGATGGTGTTTTATATTTATGTAGTATATTGTGGTTTGTAACAGCATGCATGTCTATAGTCTGCATTCTGATTGGGATGTAGATCCCAGAACTGCTGCCCTATCCTGTATTGCAGCCTATGTTTACAGATGTGATCATACCATGTTTGTAGGGACCTTGATGTGATGGGAGGGCTTTTATCTTACTTCACATGTTTGTGATAACAATCCTATGAAGGAATTAATGGCAATCCTAGTGATGGCAATATTTAGTAAGCATTTACCATGTGCCAGGCACTATGCGAAGAGTTTTCCACATTGTCTCATTTAATCCTTAGCAGAGCTGGTAGATCTTTTTTCACATCTCTGTTTTATAGATAAGGCCACTACCAGCATTATTGCAGTGCAAAAGTCAAAACTCACATCCAAGTCTATCTCCCGCCAAATCCCAAAATCTTAATCACTGCTATACTGTATTATGTGCATCTAATTAATGAAGTAACCAAGGCTCAAAGGGGTTATGGGCTTGCCCTAAGTATGACAGTTAGACTGGGAATCAAGCCCCCATCTTCTGATGACACACTTCTGATCAATAAAGCACACAAACAACAGTACTAAAAGGCAGAATAGGAAACAGGAAAAATAGCAGCTGTGTGGTCCAGTGAAGTCAGGAAATGCTTATGAAGAAAGTGAGATGGACCTAATAGGATGAGTAAGATTTCCAGAAACAGATATAACCAGGAAGGATATTTCAGATAAATGGAAGAGGATTAGCAAAATGAGAAGACATGGAGAGTTCAGAAACAAAAAATGCGCTAGTGTTAATTTACCACAATATGAGGTGTACATAGAGTGTTGGGAAATGAGTCTAGAAAGCTGTGTGTGCTTCTGTGCAAGTCTGAAGTATTAGCTCCTACATTGTTGGAGAATAGGGAGCCATTGAATGTTTTTGAGCAAGAAATGTGTCATGGCCAAACCCACACTTTAAACGATTTTAAAAATTGATATGTAATCATTGTTCATATTCACAGGGTACAAGTAATGTTTTAATACATGCATGCAATATGTAATGATCAAATTGGGATAATTAGCATATCCATCACCTCAAACATTTATCATATTTTTGTGTTGGGAACCTTTCAACTCTTCTGGCTATTTTGAAAAATACAGTAAATTATTATTAACTATAGTCAGGCTACTGTGCTACCTAGCACTAGAACTGATATCTTCCATCTAACTGTATGTTTGTATCCTTTAACCAACCTCTCTTCATCTCTCTTTGTTCATTCTTCTCTGCCTCTAGTATCCATCATCTTACTCTCTACTTCATTGAGATCAACGTTTTTAGCTTACACATATGAGTGAGAACATACAATATTTGTCTTTCTGTGCCTGGCTTATTTCACTTAATGATCTCCAGGTCCATTCATCTTGCTGCAAATGACAGGCAGGATTTCATTTTTTTATGGCTGAATGATATTCCATTGTGTATAAATACCATATTTTCTTTATCCATTCATTCATTTATGTGTACTTAGGTTGATTCCATATCATGGATATTGTGAATAATGCTGTAGTAAATATAAAAGTGCAGGTATTTTTTTGATATACTTATTTTCTTTGAAAAAACACATAGTAGTGGCATTGCTGGATCCATTTTCTGAGACACCTCTATATTGTTTTCCATGATGACTGTACTAATTTACATTCCCACTAACTGTGTATAAGAGTTCCCTTTTCTCCACATGCTCATCAGCCTTCATTAGTTTTTGTCTTTTTGATGGTAGCCATTCTGAAGTGAGATGATGTCTCACTGTGGTTTTGATTTTTATTTCCTTAATGATTCAGGATGTTGAGCACTATTTTTATATACCTGTTGGCCATTTGTGTGTCTTCTTTTGAGAAATATTTATTTAAATTCTTTGACCACTTCTTAATGTGATTATTTGGTTATTTGCTGTTGAGTTGTTTGAATTCTTTGTATATTCTGGATATTAGTCCCTTGTTGGATGAATAGTTTGTAAATATTTTCTCCCATTTGACAACTTCTCTTTTCAATCTGTGATTGTTTCCTTTGCTGTGCAGAATCTTTTTAGTTCAACAAAGTCCCATTTGTATATTTTTGTTTTTGTTCCCTGTGCTTTTAAAGTCTTGGCTATAAAATCTTTGCCGAGACCAGTGTCCTGAAGCATTTCCCAAATGTGTTCTTCTAGTTATTTTATAGTTTCAGGCCTTCCATTTAAGTCTTTAATTCAGTTAGATCACTTTAATGGCTTTTGTATATGGTGAGAGCTAGGGATCTAGTTTTATTCTTCTGCATATAAGTGTGCAGTTCCCAGAACCATTTATTGAAGAAGCTGTGATTTCTCTAATGTATGTTCTTGGTGCCTTTGTCAAAAATCAGTTGAGTGTAAATGCACGGATTTATTTCTGCATTCTCTGTTCTCTTTCATTGGCTTATGTGTTCATTTTTATACTAATATGCTTTTTTGATTACTATAGCTTTGTAGTATATTTTGAAGTCAGATAGGTGTTGCCTATTGCTCAGGGTTGCATTGGCTCTTTGGGGTTTTTGTGGTTCTATGCAAATTTTAGGATTGTTTTTCTATTTCTCTGAAGAATGTCATTGTTATTTTGTTAGGGGTTGCATTGAATCTGCACATTGCTTTGGGTAATATGGTCATTTTAACAATATTAATTATTCCAATCCATGAGCATGGGACCTCCTTCCATTTATTTTTGTCCTTTTCAGTTTCTTTCATCAGTGTTTTGAACTTTCCCTTGTAGAAGTTTTTCACCTCCTTAATTGAATTCATTCCTTGGTATTTTAGGGGTGGGGAGTAACTATTGTAGATGGGACAGCTCCATGTCATTTTCAGCCAGGTTGTATTTGTTATATACAAATGCTACCAATTTTTATGTGTTGGTTTTGTATTCTGTAACTTGACTGAATTCATTTATCAGTTCTAAGAGTTTTTTGGTAGAGTCTTTATGTTTTTCTATGTAAGATCATGTTTTCTGCAAAGAGGGACAGTTTACTCCTTCTTTTCCAGTTTGGATGCCTTTTATTACTTTCTCTTGCCTGATTGCTTTGGCTAGGACTTCCAGAACTATTGAATAATAGAGGTGAAAGTAAACATCCTTGTCTTGTTCCAGTCCTTAGAGGAAAGCTTCTGCCCATTCAGTATGATGTTAGCTGTTGGTTTGTCGTATATGTCCTTTATTATGTTGAGGTATGTTCCTTTTATTCCTAACTTTTGAAAAATTTTATTGTGAAGTGATGTTAAATTTTATCAAATACTCTTTCTGTATCTATTGATATGATTGTGTGGTTTTTGACATTCATTCTGTTGATATGCTATATCACATTCATTGATTTATGTATATTGAATCATACTTGTATCTCAGAAATAAATTCCACTTGATCTTTCTGAGGAGTTGTTGGATTTAGCTTGCTTGTATTTTATTGAGGATTTTTGCATTTATTTTCACCAGGCATTTTGGCCTGTAGTTTTCTTTTCTTTTTTTCTTTTTGTATCTTTCCCTGGTTTTGGTATCAGGGTAATTTTGGCTTCATAGAATAAGATAGATAGAATTTTCTTACTTCACCTTTTGAAATACTTTGAGAAGAACTGGTATTCTTCTTTACAAGTTTGGTAGAATTCAGCAGTAAGGCCATCAAGTCCTGGGCTTTTCTTTGTGGGGAGACTTTATTGCTGACTCCATCTCATTATGGGTTATTGATTTGTTCAGATTTTCTGTTTCTTCCTGGTTCAATCTTGGTAGGTTGTATGTGCCCAGGAACTTATCCATTTTCCCTAGGTTTTCTAATTTGTTGGTGTATATTAATAATTATTCATGTCAGTCTCTAATGATCATTTGTATTCAATGCCTCATTTTTCATTTATGATTTCATTTATGATTTACATCTCTCTTTTCTTGGTTAGTCTAGCTAGTCTAGTGGTTTTTCAATTTTGTTCATCTTTTCAAATAATCAGTTTTGATTTGTTAATCCTTTATATTGTTTTTAAGTCTCTATTTCATTTAGTTCTGCCCTAATCTTTGTTATTTATTTTCTTCTCCTAACTTTGGTTTTGGCTTGTTCTTGCTTTTCTAGTTCTTTAAGGTTGTTTATTTGAAATTGCTAGGTTGTTTATTTGAAATCTTTCTACTTTTCTGATGTAGGAATTCATTGCTATAAACTTCTCTGTTAGCATTGTTTTTGCTGTATCATAGGTTTTGTTATGTTGTGTTTTCATTTGTTTCAATAATTTTTTTTGATTTCCTCCTTAATTTCTTCCTTGACCTAGTGGTCATTCAGAGCCATGTTGTTTAATCTTAATGCATTTGTACAGTTTCTAGAGTTCCTTTTGTTATTGATTTTTAGTTTTGTTTCATTGTAGTGTATGAAAATACTTTAGCAGGGCACAGTGGCTCATGCCTGTAATCCCAGCACTTTGGGAGGCCAAAGCGGGCAGATCACCTGAGGTTTGGAGTTTAAGACCAACCTGGTCAACATAGTGAAACCCCATCTTTACTAAAATACAAAAATTAGCTAGGCGTGGTGGTGCATGCCTGTAATCCCAACTACTCCAGAAGCTGAGACAGGAGTATCATCTGAGCGTGGGAGGTGGAAGTTGCAGTGAGCTGAGATCTCACCCCTGCAATCAAGCCTGGTCAACAGAGTGAGACTCCATCTCAAAAACAAAGAAACAAAAACCTTGATATGATTTTGATTTTTTAAAGTTTTTTTCAGCCTTGTTTTGTGCCCAAACATGTCCTAGAGAATGTTCCATGTGTTTATGAGAAGAATGTGTTTCCTGTCACTATTAGATAAAATGTTCTGTAATTATCTATTAGTTCCATTTGGTCTTAAGTTCAGTTTAAATTCAGTGTTTCTTTGTTCATTTTCTGTGTAGATTATCTGTCCAATGCTGGCAGTGAGGTGTTGAATTTCTCAACTATTACTATATTAGCATCCATCTCTCCCTTTAGATCTAATAATATTTGCTTTATATATCTGGGTGCTCTGGCTTGCATACATTTATATTTAAAATTATTATATTAAATTGATACCTTTATCATTATATAATAAACTTCTTTGTCACTCTATGGTTTTTGACTTACAGCCTGTTTTATCTGACATAAGTATGGCCACTTTTGCTGGCTTGTGGATTCCATTTGCACGGAATATCTTTTTCAGTCCTTTCATTTTCAGTCTATATGTATCTTTACAAGTGAAGTGAGTTTTTGTATAGGTAGCATATAGTTGGGATGTTTTTTAATCCATTTATCCAGTCTGTATCTTCTAAGTAGAAAATTTAATCTGTTTTTATTCAAGGCTATTATTGATAGGTGAAGATTTATTCCTGTTACTTTATAAATTGCTTTCTGAGTGTTTTGTATATCCCTTGTTCCTTTCTTCCTCTCACATGTTTATCATTGCAGTTTGGTGGTTTTCTGTAGTGGTAAAGTTTGACTTCCTTCTACTTCTCATTTATGTGTCTGCTCTACCAGTGAGATTTATATGTTCATGTGTTTTTATGAAGGTAGAGATTATCTTTCACTTCCAAATATAGGACTCACTTAAGCATTTCTTGTAGGGCTGTTCTAGTCATGATGAATTTCTCAGTTTGCTTGTCTGAGAAACTTTATGGTTGACAGGTTTTTCCTTTCAACACTGAAAACATCATCCCATTTTCTTCTGGCCTGTAAAATTTCTGCTGATACATCTACCGTTAGTATAATGAGAACTCCCTTATATGTGTCTTGATGCTTATCTCTTCCCGTTTTTAGAATCTTCTCTTTGTCTCACTTTTGACAGTTTGACTATAATGTGCTTTGGATAAGTCCTTTTAACGTATTTAGGGATTCTTTAGCTTTTTGTATCTGAATGTCTAGATCTCTTGAAATACTTGGGAAACTTTTAGCTATTATTTTATTAAATGTGTTTTCTATGCCTTTGGCCACCTCTTCTTTTTCTAGAGCTCTCAGAATTCAAGTATTTGTTTGCCTTATAGGGTCCCATATGTCTGTATTGGCTTTCTCATATGTTTTTCTGTCTAACTGTGTTCTTCAAAAGACCTGTCTTCAAGTTCAGACATTCTTTCTTCTGCTTGATCTAGTCCATTGTTGAAGCAGTCAATTGTATTTTGTATTTTATTAATTTAATTGTTCAGTTCCAGGATTTCTATTTGATATATCAAATAGAAAATATATATCTATTTGATATATATAGATATATTTATATATCTATATCTGTATATATATATATATATGAAAAAAATCAACACTATATATATAGTGTTGGTTTGGTTGGATGCTGTGGCTTTGACTCTGAGTGGACATAGCAGTGTAGTTTCTATATGATTTCTCTGGCTGTAGTCAGTATCAGTGGTGTCTGTGAGTTCCTCAGTGGTCTAGACTGCAATTATTTATGGATGTTCTGGTGAAACTGTGCTAGGGACAAGGGTGCCAGGTGGGCTAATCCTTGGGTGCCCTTGTTGGTGATGGTGGGCAGAGTAGGCCTGTCTTCAAACCCCCAGATTGTATGCATGAGCACTGGTGGTGGTAGGTGGGGTGATTTAATCTGTAGGAGACTGGATAGTGCACTTGAGTGCTGGTGGTAGTGGGCCTCTTCTCAGGCTCCTGGTTGGTGCATATGGGTGCTGGCAGTGTTGGAGGGAGCAGGTCCATTCCCAGGTCCTTAGACAACACACATATGTGCTGCTGGCAGTGTTGGGAGGGCGACTTCAGACCCCTCTGATGGTTTGTGCAGGCACAGCTATAGTGAGCAGGGCAGATCAATTCCCAGGCCCCTGGACAGTGCATTCAGGCATAGGTGTTAGTGGTAGCGGGCAGGGCAAGCTTGCTCTCAGCACTCAGATGACACATGCAGTCACCGGCGGTAGTGGCCATGGGTGGGGCAAGCATGTCCTCATCCCCCTAATGTTGCACACAGGTTGGCAGGGCGCAGGTTGATCCCCAGGCCACTGGATGACATCATAAACACTGGCAGTAGTGGGCTGCACAGGCCTCTACTCAGACCCCAAAATGTTGTGTGCAGGTGCAGGTGCAGCGAATGGGGCAGGTCGATCCCCAAACCCATGAATGATCTGAGCACCAGCACAAAGCCACAATTTAAGAAGATTCTTGTGGCAGAAAACACTGAGACTGGGAGGAGCTCATTGTAATGATCTTTGAGATAGAAGGAAAATATAAACCAGTGTGGGAAATGTAGAAGGGGAAAATTCAGATAATACACAATATAGAATTAGCAATACCTCACAACTGTCTAGATGTTTGGGGCCAGAAAGAATGAGATATCAAATATTTATGTTTGAGCCTAGATCCCTAAAAAAACTGTGTTGTCACAAATGAAAATAGGAAATTTAGGATTATGAGTTAATTTAGGTGAGGAGATAATGATCTCATTTTGGAATAAGGCACTTTGAAGTGAAGCTACTTATTAAAATTGAAGTACATCAACCACGAATGAAAAACAATGCAACCAAATATACAGTTAGGGGAGGCATTCAGAGGAAGGTGATAGTGGCTTAGGCTATCAAGGAAGCAGGCATGTAAAGAAAAAAGACAAGATACAACTTTTGAGCATTTTTATATTAGAGGACAGGCAGGTGATAAGGAGTTCTTAAAGGAGGTAAGGAAGTTAAAAAAGGAAGGACTACCATTAAGAAATGTGACAGATAGTCAAGGAAGGTGAAGTCAGAGCAAAAAATTTAAGAGCAAGTTTGATTTCAGAGTGATTGTGAGCAGATAGGGGTTGGCATTAGGGAAACCAGGAAAGCAAAAGATTAAGAAGCGAGTGAGCTGGACCAGGCAGAACGAATGTCCCACTAACTCTCACAGGAAATCTGTCAGTAAAACTCTCATCAAGACACACGATCAATTCAGTCTCATTTTGCAGTGTCAAATGACATACTGCATGCAAGTCAAAGGGGATATATGCTGTGTTAATATACAAATCTGTATTTTTAGAAGATTTGGAGAAAATGAAAAGTATTCAAAGTCAACATGAGGGAAATTTCTAAGGCAGTTCTTCTAAAGAAGATGAATGAAAAAATACAGTGTCATAGAATGGAAATGAACTTGCAACTTAAGAAAAAAAAACACAATTTTGGCTTTGATACAATATTCCACTAGTAATTAGAGGAGAGAAAACTATAGCTTCTGAGAGAAAAAAAATCCTTAAATTATTTCCAATCTAGACACCAAGTTTCTGGAACTAGCTATTAATGCACCTGGCTACACAGGGCCCTTATCTTGTAAATAAAAAGACAGTGTCCTCATGGTGACACAGTGTTCAGAGTTCGCTTATTAAATGATTCATTTCAAAGCATACATCTCTTCCAACAGACTACAATGAAAGGACAACAGTCTTGTTTTTCCTTATTATTATTATTATTTTTAAGCCGAGATCACTGTAACATGTTACAGTGTTGGCCAGATTAAAATGAGTCTTTTTAAAACAGTCAATATTGGAATATTTGAAGAGGATACACAAACTTCCAGTTCTTCATAGCTGTGATAACTTTATCATGTACCTTTGGATAAAACCAGATTTTGCAAAGAATAAACTCTGATTCCAGATCATTCATACTTACCTCTGAGTTCAAAACATGCACACACACACCACACACACACACACACAAAGAGAGAGAGAGAGAAGCTAAAATAGTACAGTTAGAGAACCAATGCTTAGTTCTCTTTTGGAGTTAGCAAGACCTTCCCTTCCTGAGCGATATGGAAGTCTCATTGTTTTAAGATTTTGATATGTGGCTGCCTTTAGATGAGTTTGTCTTTCTTTCTGTACATAGTCAAGAATCAGGAAATGAATAAAATGCTCATTGCTCACTTGCCTGTTCTCTCTACTTCAGTCCCTTACAAATTGAGAGAGTCCTGTTTGCTGTATTCTTGTGTTCTCTTTATTTAGAAAAGTATAGAATGTGAAACAGTTACCTCATTATTTTTAATGTTATTGTTTAAAAATTATAGAAAATAAGAAAAAGATTATCTATAACTTCATCCTAAGAGAGATCACAGTATTTTAATGTATTTCCATCCAGTCTTTTTTGTTATGCACATTCATTACATAATTGTACTCATAGTCTTATACAACTTTGCATTCTTTTCCACTTCAATTTCTATCTAAAGCACACATTCACTCTCCATGCCTCATCCTAGAGACTAATACAAAGATGTTCTACTTTGTCAAGAAGGCTGACTGGGAGACTGATATTTACCAATTCACTCTTGCGGGAAACACACTGGTTGGTTGGACTTTAATCCAGCTGTAGCCTGGTTACATTTCTTCTAGTCCCTTAAAACAAAGAGTATGTGTCACCCTTGAAAAGGCCTACTTATCTGTTTTCAACAATATGCTAGTTCTTTCATCTTCCAGAAATCTGAAAAGAATTTATATTATGGTATATAAAGGGTATAAATGTAAGTGCAATGTAAGATGACAGCCAGGAGTGGTAGCTCATGCCAATAATCCCAGCACTTTGGGAGGCCGAGGCAGGCAGATTACTTGAGTCCAGAAGTTCAGCCTGGGTAACATGGCAAAACCAAAACCCTGTCTCTACAGAAAATACAAAAAATGAGCTGGGTGTGGAGGTGTGCACATGTAGTCCCAGCTACTCAGGAGGCTGAGGCGGGAGAACTGATTGAGCCAGGAAGGTCAATCCTGCAGTGAGCCATGATTATGCCTCTGCACTCCAGCCAGGGTGATAGAGTGAGACCCTGTGTCTCTAATGCCTGATTACTAGACTTACTATTGTATGCTCACTAAAAGCAAGGTTGGAACTGGATGACCATGCACTTCAGCAGTAGCCCAGAATCATGCCATGGGTTGCATAGTTGGGAATGAGGATGGCAAATAAGGTTTGAATTTCTATTTTTCGTCAATTGGGAGTAGTTGTACTGAATAGAAATCTGAATGTATTTCATCTCAGTAAGAAAGAGTGTCATGATCATTTAGCATCATGATCTAAATCTATCATGATCTCCTGTTTCAGACACAAGGAAAAATTTCCAGCACACGTGCCTAAGATTTACCATCCTTTTAGACAAATATTTATTTAAAGCCTACTATATGTCATGTACTTTGTTTACATTACACAGTATATTCCTCATAGCAATATGAGAAAACAGATACCATTTTCTCACATGGGCAGTACAGGAGAGCATAAGTGAGGTGCCGACTCAAACTTAGAAATTAGGAAAGTAAAATTATTTCAGAGGATAAAGCTGTGAAATCAACATATAAACTCAGATTGTCAGAATAACACAGAATAGCAAAATTTGCTAATAACCATATTTAATGTGTAAGCATATTTTATTTTATTTATTTTTTTCATCACCCCTAACAGAACTCTATAACCATTAAGCAATAATTCTCCATTCCTTTCTTCCCCAAATCCCTGGTGACTGCTAATCTGCTTTCTGCCTCTATGCATTTTTTCTATTTAAGCTATTCCATACAAGTGGAATCATATAATAATTGTCCTTTTGTGTCTGACTTATTTCTCTTAGTATAATGGTTTCTTTTTTTTTTTTTTTTAGAGGTTTCTCCATGTTGGGCAGGCTGGTCTTTTTTTTTTTTTTTTTTTTTTTTTTTATAAGAGAATAAAAGAAAGAGAAAGAAAAAGTGGGAGAGAGAACAGAATTCTTGCTCTATTGCCCAGGCTGGAATGCAATCTTAAAAAGGTATCAAAAACCTCTTTTATGCTGTCAGTTATACTTAACAACAGAGACAGAAAGGAATACAGGAAGAAAATAACAAACAGTAAACCAATATTTCATTTAAGTCTGTGAGATACTATGTAAATACTAAAGAGTAATTCACTTTCTGTTATATAGTCACTTTCAGAATGGGTGTATTATAAATTAACAATGCGATATCAAAATCTCCCGCCATTATTGTGTGGGAGTCCAAATCTCTTTGTGTCAATAAAAACTTGTCTTATGTATCTGGGTGCTCCTATATTAGGTATGTATGTATTTATAATCATTAACTTCTGTTGTTACATTGATCCTTCTACCATTATGTAATGTCCTTCTTTGTTTCTTTTAGTCTTTATTACTAT
>CAUYQU010013509.1:0-198208 GCA_963574635.1 Cheracebus regulus | reverse complement strand
CTTCCTGTCTCCATTGTTAAACACAATTATTGGCATAAAAGAGGTTTTTAATACCCATTTTTAGACTGTATTCTAGCCTGGGCAATAAAACAAGAATCCCATTCTCTCTCCCTCTTTCTCTTCCTCTTTCTCTCTTTCATTTTTTTCTTTCTTTTGCTGTTTCTTTCTTTCTCCTTTTCTTTTTCTAAAAAAAAAATAATAATACAAAAATGAGCCAGGCATGGTGGCATGCACCTATAAATCCCAGCTACTCAGGAGGCTGAGGCAGGAGAATTGCTTGAACCCTGGAGGTAGAGGCTGCAGTGAGCCGAGATCGTACCACTGCACTCCAGCCTGGGTGACAGAGCAAGATTCTATCTCCAAAAGAAAAAAAAAGGATAAAACAGGAGCTTTTTAGCATGTGCATCTAGCATGGGTATCGTGCTTATATATGGGAGTACCCAGAGATGAGTAACTCAAAGTATTGGTTAAACAACTTATATAGCATCTTAATGAAAGAAAAAGAAATGTTTAGAGAAGTGACAGCATACAAGAAAGGGGTTTTAGATTTCCAAAGGTGGAAACGGAAGGTGTGTTTCTGTTTTGCATTGCTAGAAGGAATGCCTGAGGCTGGGTAATTTATAAAGAAAAGAGGTTTGTTTGGCTCATGGTTCTGCAGGCTGTACAAGCATGGCACCAGAAATCTGCCTGGCTTCAGGTGAGGCTGCAGGTAGGTGTTACTCATGGCAGAAGGTGAAGGGGGAACAGGCCTGTTGCATGGCAAGAGAGGGAGCCAGAGAGAGAGGGAGGGAGGGAGGGAGGGAGAGAGAGAAGGAGGTGCCTTTAAATAACCAGCTGTCCCAAGAACTACCAGAGAGAGAATTTACTCGTTATCATGGGATGGCCCCTAGCCATTCATAAGGGAACCACCCCCAGGACCCAAACACCTCCCACTAGGCCCCACCTCCAATGCTGGAGGTCAGATTTCAACATGAGGTTTGGTAACTATATGGGAACACCAACGGAGTAAGATTCGTTTGTGTGGGTCCACTTGGTGCCAGCTTTTTGTCTTCACGGCTGTAAAACTTCCCTGAGAGAGAAGATTCATGGCAGTCCTTGTTTCTCAGAAGTTTCTGCTATTCGTTGGATAAGAGAAGCTCTTAGAAGGCTACTCTCTGCACATGTTGGTTTTCATTTGCCTCCAGCTCAAGATAATCATAAGCCAAAGTGGCACATTTTGGAGTGGCATATTTTTATCCCCTCTGTCAGGTACAATGGGCAGGGAAGTTTCAGCCAGCAACAGGGCAGGATTCCTGTCCCTTGAACACGGTGCATGGCCTTTAAAAACCTGAAAAATGATATGCTCCCACTCACACAATTCACATTGTTTCACAATTTGCCAGTGCTTACTGGACAGACTCCTTTTTTCTGCACATTATTTATTCAATGCCATAAATAAGAGCTCACAACTTTCCTCTGCTCACAAGTCATTTAGCAGCCACCTCGCTCTTTGACACTGAGCTGATTTAGAGCTCACACTGCGGAGCAGCCCCAGAGATGGCTTTAAATCTGGGACTAGGGGTGTCTGCCCTGGGGTGTCTGCCCTGGGGCCACTGGTATTCACTCCACATGCCTGTGGAGTCTGTTCTTTCGTGTTCATGTCACACCTACTGTGTGGCATGTTCTTTGCTAGGGGCTGGGGTAGAAATATGAATGGACACAGCCCTTCCTTGAGGTCACAGCCTGATAAACAGATCAGCCATTAACAATCGAGGTGGCAGCGTTCTGTGCAGAAGCCCGCGTCACTTTGCTTTCTGTTGTGACTGCGTTTTGATAGTTGCCTTTGTCACATTGTCTTCTGCGTTGTTTGCCACTGCAGCCTGCCCTGTCTGTCACAGGGCTGACATCCGGTTTGTGCTCAGTCAGTTGTGGAAGGAAGAAGGCAGGCAGGCACAAAGGTGGCTGAGCTCAGAAAAGGCCACTTACCCTGCCGAGATTGGCTGGGGAAGGCGGCTTCCAAGAGGCTGTCACATTTGGTGTGATGTATAAGAGAAACGCCACAGACAGGAGGGACCGCACGTGCAAGGCAGGGGCACTAGTGAGCCGGGGACATCTCAAGAACTGCAATAAAAGGTTGATGTGAGGGCAGGCACTGGAAGGGTGAGCTGGGGTCAGGCGTGGTAGGCTTGGAAGGAGTCAGGACTCTATGCTGCAATTTCCAGAACACTCAGTGTTCTCGGCTTTCTCCTTTGTCCTGCCTTCATACCACCTAATCTTCTCACCAGTGGCTACCCTGTGGAAGAAATGGGATGGGACCCTGTGCAGGGCTCTGTTGAAAACCCACTGATGGGCACTGAGGAGCGGTGGGAGGATCAGATTCTCTCTTTGCACTCTGGTACTTTGATGAAAGTGGGCACGTTTGGGAACGGGGAGATCAGTATTTCTTTGGCTGCAGATTTATTTATATTTCACCCCATTCCAAGGAGAATTTGCCACCATACGTGGGGTACGTATCCAACAGAAACTGAAGCAAAGAATCTGGACCAATGAAAAGGGAGCCTCATGGGTAGACTAAGGCCTGGGTCCAGGTGGGAGTGAGGCCCGCAAGAATGCAGAGAGGGAGTGGTACAGAGACAGCTGTCAGCTGCCGTCTCACACTGCCAGCACTTGCCTGACCGGACATTGTTGGGAGTGCTTCCACCCAAGCATACTGTGGGTCTAGGGCTGCAGGTGGACCTGAGTCTTGTCTGTGTCTGGGTGTCAGATCCTGAAGTTTGCTGGATGGAGTGGGGGGATTAACCCAGGGCCATCAAAGCCTGCAGCCAGAAAGAGCTTGAACCATCATTAAATGGAGGAAACAAAAGACCTGTTAATCAAGTCGAAGAGGTGTGATGAGATCACACCCAGGGAAGAGCTCCCAGGACCAGAAGCTGGAAAGATCGGCGTCTAGTCCCGCTTGATGCCCTCTTGGTGCCCTCTGTGACGTTAGTGGTAAATTGTGTTTTATTAGGGATTGATGATATTATTTGGATTGCTTCCTGGCCTGCAAGGAGCACCACATGGGCAGAAGAAAGGCTGCTGCCAGGAGTTGGGCAACGTGATGAATGATGTGGACAATAAATGACCCATTTCCAAGTTTTTCTATGAACTTACCTCGAAGGTAGATTTGTAGAATCATATGTGGATAAAAGGGGTTTTCCTCCTGGTCTCTTTTGATGTTTTGGAGAAAGAAGCAAGGAATTTATTTGTTTATTTATTTTTGAGACAGTGTCTCGCTCTGTCACCCAGGCTGGAGTGCAGTGGCACAGTCATGGCTCACTGCAGATTCAGCCTCCCAGGTTCAAGTGATCCTCTCACCTTAGCCTTTCTAGTTTGTAGAGACGAGTTTTTGTCTTGTTGCCCACGCTGCTCTTGAAATCCTGGGCTTCACCCACCTCAGCTTCTCAGAGTACTGGGATTACAGGCTTGAGCCACCGCAGGCCCAGCCAGAAGCAAGGAATTTAAAGCAGCCCCAGCCAAGATCAGGATTAGGGCTAGTGCTCCCATCTCACTTCTCCTGAAGGCCCATCTCCTCTACTTCCTGCAGCTGTGGGAGTGGCCTTTGCTGTTCAGGGATGGAGGCCTGGAACATTTTAGAACAATTTGGGGTTTTTTAGTTTTGTTTTTTTGGGACAGGGGTTCGCTCTATCACCCAGGTTGGAGTGCAATGGTGTGATCACAGCTTACTGAAGCCTTGCTCTCCCAGGCCCAAGTGATCCTCCCATCTCAGCCCCCCAAGTATAATAGCTGAGACTACAGACATGCACCACCATGTCCAGCTAATTTTTTTTTTTTTTTGTAGAGATGGGGTTTCACTATGTTGCCTAGGCTGGTCTCAAACCCCTGAGCTCAGGCGGTCCACCTGCCTGTGCCTCCCAAAGTGCTAGAATTACAGGTGTGAGCCACTGTGCCCAGTCTTTAGAACAATTTTTAACAAGACTTGAAATTAACAAGCTTTTGACATAGTGGTGCACACCTGTAGTCCCAGCTACTAGGGGAACTAAGGTGGGAAAATTGCTTGAGCCTGAGAAGTTGAGGCTGCAGTGAGCCATGATCATGCCACTGCACTCCAGCCTGGGCAACAGAGCCAGAACCTGTCTCATAAAAATTAACAAGCTAACTGATAAAATTAAACTAACTATTAATAGAGCCACAGCCAGGCAGCCATTGAACAATCACTTATTGAGCATTTATTTTGTGCCTCGTATCATGATAGCTATTGCCAGATGAAAAAGAATGCCTGCCTTTGAAGCTTGGATGTGTGGAGAGTTTCAGTCTATGGATAAGTTACATGTATGTGCAGCCTTGTACTCTATCGCAAGAACCCAGAGGTCCCAGAAGACACATTCAGATAAAGTGCTGTGGCAGTTTTAAGAAGGGAAAACTTATGTTTAGATAAGAGGATCAGGGAAACCCTGATATTTTAGTCAGCGTTTGAGCTATACCTTGAAGAGGTTTATTTATCTCTATAAGTTGCTTCTAAAACAAACTATAAATTAGTGACACTTTTTTAGTTAGTGGCTCAAGCAAAAGGCGGATTGATGGCTTATGTAGGGGTGAAAATGGCCTCTGACCTAACCAATTAGATATTCAGATTGTGTCACCAGGAGGTACTTTCTCTGTATTTCTTGTGACCTGGCTTTCTTCCAAGACTGGTCCATTCACAGAAGGGTTTATTCCTCATGGGTGCCAGATGATTGCAACAGCTCCAGAAGCTACACCCTCAGCCCCATATTAAGGAGGGAGTATGAATCTCTCCAAGCATTCCAAGCTAAATCTCAGTGTGTCTTTGATTGGGTCAGGTTCTTCTCCATGCAAAGGTGGCTCGGCTAGGGGGTGCTCAGATTAGCTTAAGCCTGAGTCATATACTCCCCAAAGCTCATGGACTAAGAACATGAATGTGTGGCTACCTAAAGGCAAAGTCCAGTTTCATACTGGAATAAGAAGAAGAATGTTCCTTTAATATGTCTTAGAAAAAATGTCCAGTAGCCACCGTAAAGGAAAGCAAAGAAGAAAAAACTACTCCAGGTGTATGGAAGGCAGTGGATCCGAAACCGAAGTGCAGGGGATGGGTTTGAAGCCAGCCTCCAGTGAAACACCCTGACCCCTTGGTACCTGGGTAACCTCCTTTCAATAGAAATAGAAAGTCATCTCTTTCCAACCAGGTTAGGGCTACATTTAACCTTTCCTGTTAACAAAATGGAGCGCTATCCTGCCATTTGAGATGTTTTTCCTGTGCTAGTCTCATAGTTCTCACACCCTTCTGTAAGATTATTGAGGAAGAGAGAACTGTTCCCTTTGTACAAACAAGTCAAGAGGCCAGAGAGTTAACAGGAGCTTCCCAAAAGGGAGAGCTTGTCCGAGCCAGGGCCAGAGCAGGATGCAGGGTTTCCTGATTGCAGAATGGGTGCCTCTTTCCTACTCAACATTCAGGTAGCCCACAGCTAACGACTGCACTGAGTTGCAAAAAGAATTCTGAAAGTTGTTTCTTTAGAATTTAGAGTGTATCTTAAGTAAGCATGCAATGTACGCAATATTGAACTTAATTTTTCCTTTTACAGAAGAAAAAGAAACTAACGTAAAATTAGACTTGCTAAACTTCAAAGAAATAGGTCTTCATCTTAAAATATTTTCCTAAAATATTCCTCTAAGATTAATAAAAAAAAAAAAAGACATTAAGAGGTTGGAGTCATATCGTTTTTTTGTTTTTGTTTTTTTTTTGAAACAGAGTCACACTATTGCCCAGGTTGGAGTGCAGTGGTATAATCTCAACTCAGGGCAACCTCCACCTCCCAGGTTCAAGTGATTCTCCTGCCTCAGCCTCCCAAGTAGCTGGGATTACAGGCACATGCCAATATACCCAGCTAATTTTTTTTTCTTTTCTTTTCTTTTTTTTTTTTGAGACAGAGTCTTGCTCTGTTGCCCAGGCTGGAGTGCAGTGGCATGATCTCGGCTCACTGCAACTTCCGCCTCCTGGATTCAAGCAATTCTCTGCCTCAGCCTCCCAAGTAGCTGAAATTACAGGTGCCTGCCACATGCCTGGCTAATTTTTGTATTTTTAGTAGAGACAGGGTTTCACTATCTTGGCCAGGCTGGTCTTGAACTCCAGACTTCATAATTCATCCACCTCAGCTTCCAAAGCGCTGGGATTACAGGCATGAGCTACCGTGTCCAGCCATTTTTTTTTGTATTTTCAGTAGAGACGGGGTTTCACCATGTAGGCGAGGCTGGTCTTGAACTCTTGAATTCAGGTGATCCACCCACCTTGGCTTCCCAAAGTCCTGGGATTACAGGCAGGAGCCACTGTGCCCAGCTTCATATCGTTTGTTTTTAATAAAACGCTTCTATTTTACGTGGTAGTAACTGAGTCTCTGCAAAGAAAGATCAAGATGGTTGACTTCCATCCTTCTAGTTTTGGTTCCATGTCAATAGGACTATAAGGCTCAGTATTGGTCTTTCTACTTTAGCATCACTTTTCCCAAGTTTTGTATTTTGACTGAACTCTTAATTGGATAGATGTTGTGATAAGCAGTGTTTTTTTCAAGAAGGACTGCTGTGTTCTGAATTCCTTGAGTCTCTTGGTGTTGAGAATGTCTTTGGGTTACTCTGATACTTGAATGATATCTTGGCTGGGTATAATATTCTTAGGTCACATTCTCTTTCAAAATTTTGTAGATACTGCTGCATTGTCTTCCATCATCAAATGTTCATTGGGACAGCTCTGGGCCTAAACTGACTTGCTTTTTCTGTCTTGATGCCTAAAGATATTTTTTATTCATGAAATGTATTAATTTAACCAAGCTATCTTGGTGTTGAGCATTTTGTATCAAATTATTCTGGAACCTAGCATGCTCCTTCAATCTAAAAATTCTCTTTCTTTCTTTTTTTTTTTCCAAGCCAAACTGTATCCAGCCTTATTAAAGATACTTTCCATAAACAATCATGGTATTTCAGGCAGGATGTGGGCAGACAATTGTTAACAGTATTCAATAATTTTCAAAATCCCTTCTTCGATGGACTACCAAAAATCAGAAAGCCACTGTAAAACCCAATGAAGTCCTTATCTGATGCTCTGAACAGGGAAAGTTTAGAGTGAGGATTGACATTTCACATTTAGCATGTTGTTTAACAACTTTTCACAAGTTGACCCTGACTTTCAGGAAGTGAAATGAAAATGGCAGAATTTATCTGAAGATCCACAATCTAGAAATGGAACCACTGCTCTTTTGATAGGTGCCATCTCAGTGGCATCACTGGAAAGTCCAGACTGCCTGACACACTGGTAACCAATGATTGGGGGTCATGTCCCAACAGATGTCTGGACTTAAGGGAGTTAAGTCTATGTTGAAAGATGGAAAGGGAGAAGAGGACATAAAAAAGAATTCATTTTTCCATACCACAAGGCGTTTGTGCCAAGGTGGCCACGTGTGTAAAAGTCAGGGAATCCCTCCTCCTGGGCATCGGGAGGAAGTCTCTCAAAACTAGAAGGAAAAGGTGTTTTCCCCATATCAATCCAGCTTTGGAGACGTTCTATTAATGACATATGCCCCTTCCCCCCAAACAACAATGAGGTGTTCTGTGTGCTAACAACAGCTTAAAAAAAAAAGTAAAATGAAATTCTGCATTTTTATAACACTTGATAAAAATAGTATTTCAAACTGTACAGTCACCAGAAGTGCACAGGTATCAAAAATGCACACATTTCACTCGGCATCTCCAGCACCTTCAGCTTTCTGTGCCCGGTCTGTTTTGATATCTCCATTTTCTGCAGGGTTATCCCCTCCCTGTCAGCATCAGCTTTTCCTATTCTCCCTTTGGGTACCTTCTCTCCCTTCTTTACAGAGGTCTTTTTAGGCTTGGGCTCTGGCTTTGGAGGAGCTGGTTTAGCAGGCAACCTTGTGGATCTTCTCTGTGATTCGTCCTTCACCTTGGCTTTATCTCCTTTAGCCTCCCCTTCAGCCTTTCTCTTGGTGATGATGGCGGCGGGATGTAGGTGATGGGCACAGGATGCAGGGGCTGGCGGGCTTTGGTGGGACCAGGGATTGTTCCTGCCTCTTCTTCTTCCAAAATTCTCTTTATTTCAATTGCTTAAATTACTTCCCCCACATCTTCCTTTTCTTCCTTCTCATTTCCTTCTTTTTCTTGCTCTATTGCCAATAGTATCACAATTTGTAATTTATTAACTTGAGGTGTGTTCAGTTTAGTACTATAACAGTACTACTACCATTTGGGGTGGGGGAACTTATTTACTTAATGACTAGTGAATGAGTAACCAAGATTAGAACCACCATACCTCTTTTTTGTCCCTTTTTTTTCTTTTTCTCTTCTTTAAAAAAAAAAATTTTAAAAAAGAACCACTATATACATTCACTTGATACATATTTTTATAAAAGTGCCTGAGAATATCAGAATTATTTCTGTCACATAAGGAGTTACTGCCTGTTTTCCGTGTCACCAGATTCTATTAACATTTAATGATTAACTTTATTCTTTGGATTTTGTAACAAATTGCTGCTGTGGCATATTTCGCAATTTGGTTATGTTCTGCTAGAGCTGTGAGAGTTGGTATTTCAAGATTGGCATGACTGAATAGAAGAGCTGCTTGTTCTCACCATATGTTACTTAACTCATACGTGCCATGTTATTTTTTTTACCCCTCCCCCAGCCATGTTATTTTTACCTTAATCATCAAATATCTTTTTTTCTTATACATGACTTTAACTAATTGATTATTTTAGGTATGTCTGTCTCTTGACATTTCATTTACTGAAAATAAATCAGATTTAAATAAAATAGCTTGATAATCAGTATTTACGTGATAAACTGTCTTATTTCTTGCAACATTTACCGGCATGTAAATGCAAATCATCTTAATGTTTGTCAATATTCAATACTATATCATTGTAGTGATAATACTATATCATTGTCATGAAAGTCAATGAATTTACCCCGATGATCTACTTTGTTCCAAAATGTGAATCTCCTTTAATAACATATAATACATAGGATGCTTAAAAAATGTCTTTATTTGGATTGGACTTGACAGGCATACTGGCCATCACACTATTTGGATTAGACTTATGACAGGCATATGGCCATCACCTCAGCATATGAAGATAACCATATTTTAGAAATACCATGCGGGTGACACTGGGGAGAGCTGATTGGAGCTAGAGAGACCAGAGGCAGGGAGGCCTCTTAAGGCATCATGCTCAAGGAGATAAGCAATAATTGAGGCAAGAACAGAGGCAGTAGCAGTGGGAACTATTGGGGCAGCTCTAGGAGCCAGCATTCTGCCTTAATCATCTTTACATCCTCTCCCCATCCCTAGACCTAGTTGGTACCCAGTAAGGTGTTTTTGTTTGTTTGTTTTTTGGGTTCTTTTGCGAGATGGAGTCTTGCTCTGTCTCCCAGGTGGGAGTGCAGTGGCACGATCTTGGCTCACTGCAACCTCCACCTCCTGGGTTCAAGTGATTCTCTTATCTCAGCCTCCGAGTAGCTGGGATTACAGGCACCCACCACTGCATCCAGCTAATTTTTGTATTTTTAGTAGAAATGGGGTTTCCCCATGTTGGCCAGGCTGGTCATGAACTCCTGGCCTCAGGTAATCCGCCCTCCTCAGCCTCCCAAAGTGCTGGGATTACAGGTGTGAGCCACCGTGCCTGGCCGGTACTCAGTATGTTTTTTAAGTAAATGAAGATAAGGTCAAGAAGACTTAATAAAAAATATATTTTTGAAGCCATAGAGGACAGGGAGGCATCCGGGAGTGGCCATTGAATGGTGGTGCCATTCTCCACCATAAAAACGGCAGGAGGAACAGGGAACCCACGTGGCAGCGTACCTGCCACCTGCTGAATGAGTGACATGATCCAGCAGAACACTGCCCACCATGGATACACCAGCTGTGTGCCTTGGGAGCAGGTACCTGTGTAGAAAATTGTGGAGAAGAAAAAGCACAAACTTTCCCTTCTCCATTCTTGGTTGTGGCACAGGCATAAGACAGGAGTGTGAAACAGATAGTGCTCCCTCTCATGGCTTTCCTTGCTGCTTTTCTATTCTGGTATCTTCCTCTCCAAGACTTCAGGCTTTCCCCTCTTCCAACATCACATTCTCAACCAATACATCATTGGAGGGGAGGTCCATAGGAATAATGCATTCATTCTCTTCAAATATCCCAGGCTCTAGAATTACCCATCTCCTCCCCTGGTTTCAGAAATCTTGTTTTTTCAACGGTGTCACCCAGGAGACAGCAGGAAACCAATCTGGTTAAATGCATTCATACTACTGTGTAAATGATTGATGGATCCTTTTAACTGTAGATACTTGAATTTCCAAAAGAGCTGTTCTTTTGCCACTCTGCCAAAGTGAAAGTGCCAAGTTGCTGCATGGAAGTGGGACAGGTGGAGGAAAGATTTTGGTCACCATTCAGGCAAGCTGGGGGTACCAGCCCTCCTTCACTGGTCCTATTTCATAACATTTTTGCTTCCTGTATTTCTGAACTACCAGTTTCCTAGAACAGCAGAAGGAGCATGCTGCCCTGGCCCAAGCAGGCAGTGCAGCTATAGTGACCTATGTGAAGTAAAGAAGGGACACCGCAGATCTGAGATTGACCCAACAGCAGGGATGTCCCCTTCCATGTGTAATGTCCCCTCTTCTTTCATGGCTCCAGAATGTCCAATGACTACGTAGCACTGTGCTGAGCCCTTCACATAACACCAGCCTGTCTTTGTGCTTATAACAGTCTATGAGGGAAGCATTATTACTCCCATTCTACAGGTGGGGGAATTAAGACTCAGAGAGAAAGGGTAATTTGCTCAAGGCCTTGTAGCTAGAAATTGGAAGAGCTAACACATACCACTTTTGGCATGGCAGTTTAGACATGAACAGCTTTGGGATGGGGAGACTGAGAACCCAGGAAGGGTGTTGAGGCTTCTATTAAAATACACTACTCAGGAGGCTGAGGTGAGAGGATCGCATGAACCCAGGAATTCAAGTCCAGCCTGGGCAAAATAGCAAGACCCTGTCTCTGGAAAAAAAAAAAATGGGGGAGGGATAACATGGGGAGAAATGCCAGATACAGGTGATGGGGATGGAGGCAGCAAACTACATTGCCATGTGTGTGCCTAGGCAACAGTCCTGCATGTTCTGCATATGTACCCCAGAACCTAAAGTGCAATAAAATATATTTTTAAAAATTAACAGTGTGGTTATTTCACTGAAGAGTCATAAAGGGGTAAGTGAAATAATACATCCCAGAGAAGAGAAAGAGCTTTGTTGTAATATGTAGATGGGTTGTTTTTTGAGTGTTTCCCATTGCTTCCTATTTAATGTCCAAACTCCTTTACTTAGAGTTGATTATAGAAACTTTTGGAAAATCTAAATAGGTGAAAAGGAGGGATGAGAGAAAGAGGTAACTCCTATCATGCTAGACCTTTTCCTTTCCTTTTTGCTATCTCTGTGATCATCTAAAACAAACTGAACAACACTTAGTATTGTTTAATTTGCTTTTCTTATAAATAGTAAGTCATGAATATCTTTCCAAAAAATATATAGTTCGAATTTTTTGGCAGCGGCATCTCTTGATTGTATGGTTTCTTTCATTTCTTCAGTAATTATAATGTCTTTACTATGGTGAGAGTAAATAATCAACTATGTTTTCACCTTCGTGATGCAGTTTTTCACATTTAATTCTGTGATCCGTTGGAAGCGTATCTGGGTATGAGACAAGAAGCAAGGTGCTAACTTGATTCCTGCCCCCTACCCTCCTCCCTAGCCAATTTCTCTGATTCTAATTGTTGAAAACTCCTTTAATGTCCATCAGTTTGGGTTGCTTTTTCTGTTATATAAAATATTACATTTCTTTAGATGCCAGGGACTACATCAGGCCTATCGGGTCTGTTCTACTGATCCTTCTCTTGACTCTTGAACTAGAACCATATTCTCTTATTAATGCCATTTCTATAATGTGTTATCTTTTCCTTATGTTGATTTATCAAACATTTCTTAGCAGCTGGTCATAGTGGCTTAGGCCTGAAATCCCAGCACTTTGGGGGGCTAAGGTGGAAGGATCACTTAAGCCCAGGAGTTTGAGACTAGCCTGGGCAAAATGGCAAGACTGTCTCCATGTAATTAAAAAAAATTTTTTTTCTTAGCTATTTTATCTATTTGTTTCTTCATATAAAATTTAGAATCCTAGCTGGATGTAGTGGCTCATGCCTGTAATCCCAGCACTTGGGAGGCCGAGCCGGGAAGATCACCTGAGGTCAAGAGTTCAAGACCAGCCTAGCCAACATGGTTAAACCCCATCTCTACTAAAAATACAAAAGAAATTAGCTAGGCATGGTGGCTCACACCTGTAGTCCCAGATACTCGGGAGGCTGAGGCACAAGAATCCCTTGAACCCAGGAGGCGGAGGTTGCAGTGAGCCAAGATGGTGCCACTGCACTCCAGCTTGGGCAGCAGAGTGAGACTTGGTCTCAAAAAGAAAGAAAGAAAGAAAGAAAGAAATTTAAAATCTTTTGGTTAAGTTTCAAAAATAATTTAAATTGCCTTAAAGCTTTTTATTAACTTGAATTAATAAAAACTATGAATTAATAATCTTACAATATTTAGTCTCTCTTTTCGGGACCTTCATACAGTCTTCTGTTTTTTAGACTTTATCACTTACTAGGTTTTTGTCATTTTTTTCATATTACTTCTACATATTTCTTTTTAGGATCATGTCTAGGTATTTTGTACTTTTTTTTTTTTAATTAAAAAAAAGTTGTTTAGAGATGGGGGTCTTGCTGTGTTGCCCAGGCTGGCC
The DNA here is from genome assembly GCA_963574635.1 of Cheracebus regulus. Taxonomy (NCBI): domain Eukaryota; kingdom Metazoa; phylum Chordata; class Mammalia; order Primates; family Pitheciidae; genus Cheracebus; species Cheracebus regulus. Next base: position 185,385 of record CAUYQU010013509.1, on the reverse strand, counting down.
TTGAACTCCTGAGTGTAAGCAATCCTTTCACTCAGCCTCCCTAGTAGCTGAGACTATAAGCACACAACCATGGCTTCGTAGAATTGTTTAAATTGCTGCTGTGAATGGGACCATGGAATTTTTTCCATATTTCTTTTTGCTCTGCTAAGATGGAATTATGCTTTTTTCTTTTTAATTATTATGTAATCTAGCCACTTTGCTGAGCAATATCTTACTAAGTTAGTGGTGTTTTTGTTCATTCTTTTGAGCATTGCAGAAGCAAATAGATGTTATTTTGCCTTTCTAAACATACAGTTAAGTCTAGGTTCTTATCATGAAGCCCTTCCGGGCAGGTGCCTACTTCACCTCTGCCTCCTCCAAAGTGCTGAGCACACAGAAGGTGCTCAGTGGTGTCCTCTGAATAAAGGTAAAGGAACTACTTGGCTAAGAAGGTCATTCCTGGCCCTGGGTGGCAGCCCTTTGATTCAGGGTCTGCACCTCAGTCTTAGCAGTGGGCTGGGGGCTTTCAGACCCAGATGTCTGATTCAGGCTGGCTACCTCACAGACACCTGCTGCCTATTTGCGTCTCGAGGGGGAGCAGGGGCCAGTCTCCCTAGGGAGACCAAGTCTCACTCTGTTGCCCAGGCTGGAGTGCAGTGGCGCCATCTTGGCTCACTGCAACTTCCGCCTCCTGGGTTCATTCAGGACAGAAGCAGCTTAGAAATGGGACCCAGCAGAGGCTACAGGCATCCAGAAGGTCTTGCTCTCTATCCAGCCAGGCTGCCTGAGGTATGCCCTTCCAGGCTTGGAGCCCTGTCTCCATGGAAGGGGATCTGACATCAGACACAGACCGTCTCCCTTGGGTCCAAAGTGGGAAAATGACAACTGTTTCTCATTCTCCTCCCTTTATTCCTATACTTACAATATTATTTCCTATATTATTATTCCTATAATATGAATTCCCATACCTACAATATTATTCCTATTCCTATACCTTATAGAATTGCCCATGCTTATTAGTATTCTGTTTTTAATTTCAAAAAGAGGGAATACATTCATACATTCACAAGGCTCAAACATAACAGCAATCTAAAAAGGCATACAGTGAAATGTCTCACTCTGCCCTCATCCCACCCCATCCTATAGCCACTTTTATTAATTTGTGTGTCCTTCTAAGATGTATTTATTCAAATACAATCAAATATGAAGATATCCTTATTTTCCCCCTTTCTTACCCAAAAGGTAGCTTCTGATATACACATTTCTGCACCTTGATTTCTAAATTAAAATATATATCATAATACTAAAAACTAGCATTTCTTGAACACTTACCATATGCCAGTCATTTTTTGAACTTTTAGCCATATATTAACTCATTTAATCCTTCCAGTACTCCCATTATTATTATGATCATTATTATTATTATTATTATTATTTTGTGTGTGTGAAATGGAGTTTCACTTTTGTTGCCCAGTATGGAGTGCAATGGTGCAATCTCGGCTCACCGCAACCTCAGCCTCCCGGGCTCAAGTGATTCTCCTGCCTCAGCCTCCCAAGTAGCTGGGACTACAAGCATGCACCACCACATCCAGCTAATTTTGTATTTTTAGTAGAGACGGGGTTTCTCCATGTTGATCAGGCTGGTCTCAAACTCCCGACCTCAGGCCCGTCATGGCCTCCCAAAGTGCTGGGATTACAGACATGAGCCACTGTGCCCAACCCAGTACTCCTATTATTAACCTTGTTTCTCCATGGAGAATTTTCCTTATCAGTATATAAAGAGCTTCCTCAGTGTCTTATAGCTGCATAGTATTCCATTGTATGGGTGGATCATAATTTATGTAACTAATTGCCTCCTGATCGTGGGTGGCTTCTAATTCTTTGCTATTATGGACTGTGCTGCAGTGAATAAATTGTGTGGATATTGTCTTGTTATGTGTGGAGATAAAGCTGCCAGCAGATCCACAGAAAGAGGATTGCTGGGATAAATGCGTTTGTAATTCTGATGGGTATTGCGAAATTGCCTTCTGCAGAGTTATTAGTTCTTTTAATAATTGCTTAGTATTTCTAATTAAGTGTAACATTGATGAGCACTCTCTATCAGTCTGGCTGGCCAGTAGGCTCTCTGTTGGAGGTTTCAGAACAAGTTGATCTCAATGTGGCCCCAGATGAGGAACCCTTTCTTCTGGCCTCAGGTGGGCTGACTTATTCTTTTTTTTTTTTCTTGAGATGGAGTCTGTTGCCCAGGCTGGAGTACAGTGGTGCGATCTTCGCTTATTGCAATCTCCAACTCCTGGGTTCAAGTGATTCTCCCACCTCAGCCTCCCGAGCAGCTGAGATTATAGGCTTATGCCACCAAGACTTCTTATTATCACTGCTGGTGAGGGTAAATTACAGCAATATTTCTGGGGAAATAATATTTTCCCTGGTAATATTTGAAGAGGCAGCCTTGTAATAGTTAGGAACATGGACACTGAGCCAGACTGCCTGGGTTTTTATATAGTTTTCTATTGCTGCTGTAACAAATTACCACAAATTTAGGGGCTTAAAACAATATAGGCCGGGCGAGGTGGCTCACACCTGTAATCCCAGCACTTTGGGAGGCTGAGGTGGGCAGACCACGAGATCAAGAGATCGAGACCATCCTGGCCAACATGGTGAAATCCCATCTCTGCTAAAAATACAAAAATTAGCTGGGTGTAGTGGCATGTTCCTGTAGTCCCAGCTTCTTGGGAGGCTGAGGCAGGAGAATCGCTTGAACCCAGGAGGCAGAAGTTGCAGTGAGCCGAGATTGCGCCACTGCACTCCAGCCTGGCAACAGAGTGAGACTTTGTCAAAAAAAAAAAAATATATATATATATATATATTATAGTTCTGGAGGTCAGACGTCTGAAATAGGTCTCACTGAGGTATATTAAGGTGTCAGCAGGTTTTGTTCCTTTGGGAGGCTCTCAGGGAGAATATTTTCTTGCCTTTCCCAGCTTCTAGAGGCTGCCCATATTCCTTGGTGCATGGCCCCTTTCTGTCTTCAAAGCCAGCAACATCACAACACTCCCACCTCTGCGTTCATCACATCTCCTCTCACTCTCCTGCCTCCCTGCCCTTTCCTTTGTAAGGACTCAGGTGATTACACTGGACCCACCCAGATAATTTAGAATAATCTCTTTTTCTAAAGGTCCTTAATTGAATAACATTCTGCAAAGACCCTTTTGCCATAGTAAGGTGACCTATCCACAGGTCTCAGGAATTTGTATGTGGACATCTTTAGAGGCCGCTATTCTGCCTACGAGAGTTTGCATCTAGACTCTACCACTAACTAATTGTGTGACCTTGGACAAATTATTTTGCCTCTTGCACCAGTTTTCCCATCTTTAAAACGGGAATAATAATGGTACCTATTTCACTGGTTTGTCAGGAGGACTGAATGAGTTAATATTTGCCAAATGCTTATAACAGTGTCTGACACACAATAAATGCTATGGAAGTATCCACTAGCTCAAATATAATAACTAAATAAAAATATTAAAATACAAACTCTTTGATCGAGCAAGCCTATATTTATAAATCTATTTCATAGAAACAAAAGCATCCATGATTAGGCTATATAACTTGGATGTTACTAAAGTGTTGTCCATACTGGCACCAATAGAAAAAATAGGAAAGGAAAAGGAAAGAAAGAAAATGCACAAACAGGAAATTACCTGAATGCCGGCAAACCAAGAATGATTGAATCAGTTGTGGCCCATCTGGGATATACCAGAGCTATTAAAGAGAATACATCAGATCTGTGCCTATGGACGTAGAGGAATGCTCTGAGTGAAAGTTTGGTGAGAGGAGGAAGTTACAAAGTATATGACTTGATTTCCTTCCCTCCCTCCCTTCCTTCCTTTTCTTTTGAACAAGCATCAACCCCCAAAATTGTTTTAGATATCTGGGTTCATCATTTAACATGTTCTGTTTCTTCTTCTGGGAAATGTAGATAATAATTGTCACCCAAGGGGCTCATGCAGCCGCTGTTAAGTGGCCTGCCTGACATGCGTCAAGTCTGTGCCATCCTGCAGGCAGCAGCCCAGTCTGGCATTTGCGTAAGGTGGTTTCAATGGAGAGAATGGAGGAAGGGTGCACCCCATGATGCTCACCTGGCACCCCCTTGGTAGGGAAGGGAAATTCAGAAGTGGTGGAAAGAGACTATTTTCTTTTCATATATCTTTGTATTGTTTTCCAGATTTTGGAATTGTTACTGTAGTAACTTTTTTTTTTTTTTTTTGAGATGGAGTCTCGCTTTGTCGCCAGGCTGAAGTGCAGTGGCGTGATCTCGGCTCACTGCAACCTCCACCTCTCCCAATTCTCTTGCCTAAACCCCCTACCCCGCAGTAGCTGGGACTCCAGGCACTCTCCACCACACCCGACTAATTTTTTTTTTTTTTTTTTTCAGTAGAGACAGGGTTTCACCATGTTAGCCAGGATGGTTGCGATCTCCTGACCTCGTGATCCACCCCCCTCGGCCTTCCAAGGTGCTGGGATTACAGGCGTGAGCTACCATGCCCGGCCTACTGCAGTTATTTTTTATACTCGTGTTATTGGTAGTTTGGAGACTATCATCATAACCACAAACACTGAATTGGGAAAAGCAGGAACCTAGAAACATCCCATGATTCAAAGTCTGGTAATTTTGCAAGAGGAATTTAATAACGAACGTTTTAAGAGGAAAAAGTCAGGAGAGTCCTAACCTAGGTCGACCTTGTGTGTCCACAGCATCTACTGCCGAGGCTGTTCCAAGCCGCTGTGCTGCTCGTGCGCGCTCCTTGACAGCGGCCACAGCGAGCTAAAGTGCGACATCAGCGCGGAGATCCAGCAGCGACAGGAGGAGCTGGACGCCATGACGCAGGCGCTGCAAGAGCAGGACGGCGCCTTTGGCGCGGCGCACGCGCAGATGCACGCGGCCGTGGGCCAGCTGGGCCGCGCGCGCGCTGACATCGAGGAGCTGATCCGCGCGCGCGTGCGCCAGGTGGTAGCTCACGTGCAGGCGCAGGAGAGCGAGCTGCTGGAGGCGGTGGAGGCTCGGTACCAGCGCGACTACGAGGAGATGGCCAGCCGGCTGGGCCGCCTGGACGCTGTGCTGCAGCGCATCCGCACGGGCAGCGCGCTCGTGCAGAGGATGAAGTGCTACGCCTCGGACCAGGAGGTGCTGGACATGCACGATTTCCTGCGCCAGGCACTCTGCCGTCTGCGCCAGGAGGAGCCCCAGAGCCTGCAAGCCGCCGTGCACACGGATGGTTTCGACGAGTTCAAGGTGCGCCTGCAGGACCTCATCTCTTGCATCACCCAGGGGACAGGTAAGCAAGCGAGCCACTTTCCTGGGTGGCCTGTGCCTCGATGCTGCACCCTGGGGAAGGCGAGTCAGAAGAGATCATCTCCATTTAACAGAAATGGAAACTGGGTTTTTATTCAGTCTTTGGGGTTTGATACGGTCTTAGGTTCCAGGGTACAGGATAGAGGGAGATGAGGCTTTGAAAAAGGCTGCAGCCACCCAGAGGGGACACGTTTTACTAATTTATGAGGCTTTATGGATTGACCAAGCGATGACTCATGGGGAACATGTGAAAGTTGAAAAACTGCAAAGCTGAGAATCCGACCTAGTATCATTTTGGCACCAGAGGTACCAACCACTTCAGGAGGTTCTCTTATGCCCCTTATCTTGGAACAGAGAGTCAATTGGGACCAGGGGTTAGGGCAGAAGTGGGCTAAGAAAACCTCCTGGGGATGGTTGGGTGCCTACCCAAAACCATACAGTGGCTCAGTGGAGGGGATCCCTTGTCTGCAGGATGACCTGCTGTCTGCCAACCTTTGTACACCCTGCCTAGTGTTGGGCGCTTGAGAGGTAGGAAGACACAGACCATTTCCTGATCTCAAGGAGCCAGAGCGACATCACAGAGCTGGAGAATGAGACGGTGCTCAGCTCTGCAATCCAAATCCAGAAATTGTAGCAGCTCTGTATTAGCTGGAGCAGGGGAGCTTTCAAAATAAGGGGGGGTGGGAGTACACAAGAGGGTTTCCCGGACTCTTTGACTAAATCTCTAAGCTGGAACGTGAGCTCTGAGCAGCTGGTATAGGATGTACTTATTGGGAAAGGGGAGGGAGGCTACAGAATCTGAAGGCACCTAAGTAGATGCCCGTGACAGAGAGCTTACTTACTTCTCCTAGAGCTGGACGTGGGTCATAAAGGATACTCCTAGAGGGCCTAGACCTGTGCCTTCTCCACCTAGGCAGTGAGTGTTACCCCTATCAAGGAAATGACCCCACAGAGTTTACACAGCTTGCCTTGGGTGTTATAACTGGGCAATGGCAGAAAGAGGGATTATTTTATTCTGAAGCATAAGAGATTTAGATTTAACAAAAACCAGCCTGCAGATAAGGAAGATCATGGAGGTCTCACTGTATGCAGAGAGTCAGTGGGTAACGCTGGCTTTATGATTGCACACACTTAGCCTTGCCGGTGGCCCAGAGATGGAGAGGGGTGTACTTGGGGTTTGGAGCCACAAGCAAGCACTCTAATGCCTCCTCTCTTTCCCTTCTGGCTGGGTTCCTGCCCACTGCAGTTGAGAGAGCGCTCCTTCCAGCTATACCCTCAGGCAGTTGTCTAGTGCTGTGGGGTGCCCTGGAATATAGGTATCCAGGAAAAGCAACAGGGACCTCCTCTCTGTCACTGTCCCAGGTCAGGATGTTCTTGACCTGCCTGTGACCTTCTCTGTGTTCTACAGATGCAGCTGTATCCAAGAAAGCCAGGCCAGAGGCTGACAGCACTCCCAGGGACCCTGTGGATGTTGATCTGGTGAGATGGGTTTGAGGTCTGAAGGGGAGGTGGTGGGGCCCAGCAGGTCAGACAGGTTGTGAGTCCTCCTGTCCCTGTGTCTACAGGGAGAATGTATGAGTGAGGGACAGCAGTTAAGGAAGGGCTGGCTGGCTGGCTGGCTGTAGGCTTCTAAATGCCATAGTTGCTTTTGATGGGCCATGAGCCAGGTTCAGTGGGGGTTAGATGCAGGGTAGACAGATGGCCACAGGTCAGGGCTGCTGCAAAGGGAATTCCAGCATTAGATGGCATGTGGGTACCTTCCAGCCATAAGAAACTATGGTTGTTAGATGTATGGCTAGATAAAGGGTCAGCAGCCCTGAAGGATGTTACAGATGTACTCTCCCCTACTGTACTGCCCCCCGCCCCAATGTGTGAGCCTTCTCCTGGGGTCAGCATAGGTGGGCCTTCTCCCGCTCTTCTCCTACACATGGTTCTTGGAAAGGAATGGGGAATGGTGCCAGGAGTCAGATCTCAATCCCAGTGGCCTGAGTTCTGCTGGTGTGATTCCAGAACCATTATACATGTAACAACAGAGTGCCTCAGGGTTGGAAGGTACCCATGCCCCATCTAATGCTGGCATTCCCTCTGCAGCACTTCTGACCTGTGGCTGTCCAGCTTTCATGCACCCATTTCCAGGGACAGGAAGCTTGCTCATTCTAGAGGCAGCTGCTCCCAACTCTGGACTGCTCTGACTTAGTGCTTCTCTGGGTGGAAATGCAGTGGTGTCCCTTTGACTTGCCCCCTTTGGCACTCACAAGTATGGCTCCTCCCCACCAGAATAAGCATCCTTGGTTCCTTCCTGGACCTGGCATCTGGTCTCTTCCCCAGCCTGGTCACTCAGGTTCAAGTGTGCCTGGCCTGTCAAGGATCTGGCCCAGGACTGGCCAGTCCTTCATGGACAGCAGGTCTTCTGGTGGAGGGTAGGGGCCTAGCTTTTGCCATGGTATGACCCATAGGAGAGAGAGAGAGAGTGCTGTAGGTTGAGGTAATCAAGAGGCTTCCTGGAAGCGACAGGACTTAGTCTGAGAGTTTTAGAGCTAGGCAAGAGCATGGAGTTTAACCCCTTTTTTTTTTTTACAGAGGATGAAGCTAAGTTCCAGAAAGGGGATGTTACTTACCCAAGATTACACGCAGCAAGTTAGGGGCAGGACTAAAAGCTGACTCTTAACTGCCTTGGATACTGCCCTCCTGTACATACAACTTCTAAAGTAAAAAGAGAACTTTTAAAAATATATATATAGGGAATACATTCACATAGTCAGACATAAAAACATAGAAAGTGATCAGCAGTGTCTTACTCCCACTTCAGCCCCCAGTTCACAAACCTAAATATCTAGATTTTTAAAATTACTTTTGAGACAGAGTCTCACTCTGTTGCCCAGGCTGCAGTGCAGTGACACAATTTTGGCTCACTTCAACCTCTGCCTGCTGGGTTCAAGCGATTCTCATACCTTAGTCTCCTGAGTAGCTGGGATTATAGGTGTGCACCACCACGCCCAGCTAAGTTTTTGCATTTTTAGTAGAGCTGGGGTTTTGCTATGTTGGTCAGGCTAGTCTCCAATGCCTGGCCTCAAGTGATCTACCCACCTCAGCCTCCCAAAAGTGCTGGGATTACAGGCATGAGCCACCATGTCCCGCCTGTTATTTATTTCTTATATATCCTTCCAGAATTTATTTATGTAGTTACAAGCAAATATTATGATAGATATTTGCCTTTTGCATTGTATGTTTAGCAAAGTTCACATAATACTATGTACACATGGTATCGTACCAGAATTCTTATCCTAAGGTAGGGAGCTTCCTGATACCTTTTTGCAGTGGCATAGTGGACTGTTGAATGGATATGGCAGGTTTTATTTAGCCAGTTCCTTATTGCTGCATCCTTAGGTTGTGTTGCTGTTACAAACAATGCTACAATGGTTAATGTTCACAAATAAATAATATGAAGGCTGAGTGCGGTGGCTCACACCTGTAAACCCAGGATCTTGGGACACTGAGACGGGCAGATTGCTTGAGCCCAGGAATTTGAGACCAGCCTGGGCAACATGGTGAGACCCTGTTTCTACAAAAAGTATAAAAATCAGCCAGGTGTGGTGGCACGTGCCTATAATCCCAGGAACTCAGGAGGCTGAGGTGGGAGGATCACCTGAGCCCAGGGAGTTGGAGGTTGCAGTGAGCCGTGATCGCACCACTACACTGCAGCCTAAGTGACAGAGTGAGACCCTGTCTCAAAAAACAAACAAATAATAGGGAAGTGCCCTTGGTCTACAGACTCAGCTGTCTTCCAGGTGCTAGTCATTGGTGAATGAACAGCAAGAGAATCTGCACTGTCTTGTGTGAAGGTCAAGGTATTTTGGGTCTTTGTCTTGATAAAACCAGATAGACATGGCCTCTCACCGTCAGCTATGAAGCAGTTTGAACTTGGACTACCAGAGGGTTGCTCTCTTTGCAGAGCCTCTGGCTTCAGGCCTTGCCTGGAAGTGGTGGTGGAGCTGAGGGAAGGAAGTGGGGGACACAGTGTGAGTGCAAGGACAGGTGAGGCAGGCACCGATGGCTGTCCCAAGGGAAAGTGGCTCCATCAGCCATGCCAGGAGAGAAGCAGCAGCTCTTGGGTCCGTGTTCCTGCCTTAGAAGGCAGGAGTTGGGTATCTAGCTCCAGCGCTCATCCCTCTCGAAACTGCTGGTTTGTTTCATTGCAACTATATGCCTGGAAGAGATGAAGAGAAAGCTCAGCAGGCTTCACTAGGACTATTTGAGCGGGGTGGCAGCAGCTCGGGTGCTTTCCCTCCTCTGTTTCTCATAGGCCTTTTGTAATCATGTTATAATACTTTAGTGGAAAAAAATAAATTTATTATTTTAAAGCTATAAAAATTATAAATCAGTCATTATGATTTTTTTTTCTCTACTGAGCCCTCTGTTGTATTCCCTGTTTCATTAAGGAGGATGGAGGGGGTGTCAGGGAGGTTGGGACAGAGGCAGAGAGGAGGCCAGCCTGGCTTTCGGGGAGTTTGTGGCCTGTCTGGAAGAGGGTCTTTTACATACTAGCAGTTTGCACAGCCAGATCCCAGAAAGTTAGAGGAGGAACTTTTAAACTCCTCTTTAAAAAAAGTTTAACTGTGGTAAAATACATATAACATAAAATACATCATCTTGACCCTTTTGAAATGTCCCGTTGAGTGTACACTGAGTACATTCACACTGCTGGGCAGCCCTCACCAACACCTGTTCCACAGCGATTTTCATTCTCCCAAGCTGAAACTCTGTCCCCATAAAGAAGTCCCTCCCCAGGCTGCCTCCCCTCAGCCCTGGTGACTCTTGTCTACTTTCTGGCTCTATGATTTTCACTACTCTAGGTACCCCCAGAAGTGGGATCACTCAGTACTTGTCCTTTTGTGACTGGCTAATTTTACTTAACACAATGTTCTCAAGGTACATCCATGTAGTGTGTGTCAGAATTTCCTTTCTTTCTTTTCTTTTCTTTTTTCTTTTTTTTTTTTGAGATGGAGTCTTGCTCTGTTGCCCAGGCTGGAGTGCAGTGGCATGATCTCAGCTCACTGCAACCTCCGCCTCCCAGGTTCAAGTGATTCTCCTGCCTCAGCCTCCTGAGTAGCTGGGATTGCAGGCGCATGCCACCATGCCTGGCTAATTGTTTTATATTTTTAGCAGAGATGGGGTTTCACCATGTTGGTCAGACTGGTCTCAAACTCCTGACCTCGTGATCGGCCCACCTCGGCTTCCCAAAGTGCTGGAATTACAGGTGTGAGCCACCGTGCTCGGCCAGTTTCCTTTTTTTTTAAAGCTGAATGATAATATTCCATTATGTGTATATTCCACATTCTGTTGATCCGGTCATCTGTTGATGGACATTTGGGTTGTTTCCATTCATTGGCTATTGTGAATATTATACTATGAACACAGATGTACAAATATCTCCTTGAGAACTTGCTTTCAATTATTTTGTATGTTTACTCAGAAGTGGAATTGCTGGAGCATATGGTAATTCTATTTTTAATTTTCTTGGGGGCAATCACCTGCTGGTTTCCATTTTTTTATTGCACCATTTGACATTTCCACCAGCACTGTGTAAAGGTTTTCACTTCTCTACAGCCTGGCCAATATTTGTTATATTGTCTCTTTTTTTTTTCCCTTAAATAAGTCATTCTAATGTGTGTGAGGTGGGTTAAACTCTTTTTTGACCACTATCCTCTATTTAAAATTATATATATATGTAAAATATATATGTAAGATATATATATTTTACATCTTAACTTACATTATATACATATGCACACATGTACCTGTAGCTAAAGCAGAAGTTTTATAAAATAGGCTGAGTGCAGTGGCTCAGGCCTGTAATCCCAGCACTTTGGGAGGCTGAGAAGCTGATCACCTGAGGTGAGGCGTTTAAGAACAGCCTGGCCAACATGATGAAACCTGGTCTCTACTAAAAATGCAAAAATTAGCTAGGCACGGTGGCGCGCACCTATAATCCCAGCTACTCAGAAGGCTGAGGCAGGAGAATCGCTTGAATCTGGGAGGCGGTGGTTGCAGTGAGCCGAGTTTGCGCTGCTGCACTCCAACCTGGGCAACAAGAGCGAGACTCTGCCTTAAAAAAAAAAGAGAAATTTTACAAAATAAATTATGGTTGTTACATGGGATGTACTCTAATAAATTCTATTCTATACTATTAATTTTGATATAAAAATGTTGGTCATGACCCACTAAATTGCTTTCATGGTTGGATCCACTAATGGGTCAGAAGCTGCAGTTTGAAAAGCACTGGCCTTAAGAGTGACTGTAGACTTTTCTAGAGGCCTGGCAGAGACAGATCATGGGAGATCATCTGTTCTCTCCCCTTCCCCAGACTGAGGCTCACACTCCGTAATCCAGAGATCATTCTCCTTCTTTTTAAAGATGTTGAGAGAAAGAAAGGAAGGGAAGGAGAAGGGAAGGAAGTCAATCCATCATGGCCAATGGTGTGGGAGCCCACCAGAAGGACCTGCTGTGGGGTCCTGGTACCTGGCACACCCCCGAGCCAGCGCTATGCTGGAACTACCCCTGCCTTAACTCCCACACCCTGCAGCCTCTGTGGTGAGCCCCCTCACCCAGCCTCAGCTTCCCTGGGCAGTTCTCAGAAGGCCCACACAGGAGAGACAGAGCTTGTCCCCATGAGGAAGGCATATCTCTGCCACTCACTCATTTTCAACAATCAGTCCAGTGAATGCTTCATTTTCACATGAGATAGAAAGATGGTGGGGAGGGACGTAAAAGACTCAGCGAGTAAAGAAAATGAAGAGCATGCGGGGGCAGGAAGAGGCCTCCATTTCAAGATACTTGATTTGGCTGGGCGCGGTGGCTCACGCCTGCAATCCCAACTCTTTGGGAAGCTGAGGCAGATGGATTACCTGAGGTCAGGAGTTCGAGATCAGCCTGGCCAACATGGTGAAACCCCATCTCTACTAAAAATACAAAAATTATTGGGCGTGGAGATATGGGCCTATAATCCCAGCTACTTGGGAGGCTGAGTCAGGAGAATGGTTTGAAACCAGAAAGCGGGGGTTACAGTGAGCCGAGATCATGCCACTGCACTGCAGCCTGGGCAACAGAGTGAGACTCTGTCTCAAAAAAAACAAACAAAGAGACCAACAAAACCAAACCACTAGATTCAAGCCAGACCAGGGTTCCCGAGGTGTACAACCTTAGGAAATCACTTCACCTCTCTCTGCCTCATTTCCTTCTCTGAAGATTGGCAATAATCATAGTATGGTACCTAATTTTTTTTTAACTCTAATTTTTATGGCAATAAAATTCATAAAAAATTCACCATTTTAACTCTCTTGAAGTATGCAATTTAGTGGTATTTATTACATTCATAATCTTTTTAAAACTTATTTTTTTTCTTTGCAGCTCCAGCTCAAATGATTAAATTTTTTTTTTTTTAATTTTTAGAGATGAGGTCTTGCTATGCTGCCCAGGTGGGAGGTTCAGGTGATTCCCCCACCTCAGCCTCCTGTACGTTCATAATCTTGCACAGGCCTTGCCACCTATCTAGCCCCAGAATATTTTTATCACCCCAAAAGGAAACCCCTTACCCATGAAGCAGTCAGTCCCATTTCTCCCTCCCCCATCTCCTGGCAGCCATCAGTCTGCTTTCTGTGTCTATGGATTTAGCAACTCTGGACATTGCATGCAAATGGATTATTCAATGTATATTTTGTGTCTGGCTTCTTTTTTTAAAAAAAAAAATTAGTTTATTGTTATTATATTATTGTTTGAGACAGAGTCTCACTCTGTCCCCCAGGTTGGAGTACAGTAGCACAATCTCAGCTCACTGGAATGTCCACCTCCAGGGCTCAGCAATTCTTATGCCTCAGCCTCCCAGCTAGCTGGGAGTACAGGTGTGTGCCACCACGCCCAGCTGATTTTTGTATGTTTAGTAGAGATGGGGTTTCGCCATGTTGGCCAGGCTGGTCTGGAACTCCTGGCCTGAAATGATCCATTACCTCGGCCTCCCAAAGTGCTGAGATTACAGGCATGAGCCACCACGCCCAGCTGGCTTCTTTCACTTAACGTAATATGTTCAAGGCTCATCCATGTTGTATATGTCAGCACACCTTTCCTTTTTATGGCAGAATAATATTCCATCATGTGGCTATACCACATTTTGTTTATTCACTCATCGGTCGATGGATGTTTAGTTTGTATTACCTTTTGGCTATTGTGAATAGTGCTGCTCTGAACATTCACGTGCAAGCTTTTGTTTAAACATCTGTTTTCCCTTCTTTTTGGTGCATATCTGGGGTAGAATTGCTGGGTCATATGGTAATTCTACATTTGATTTTTTAAGGAACTGCCTCTATTTCATTTGGAGATAGGTACATGAAGCACTTGCACACGCCTGGTATTATCAATTTATCATTATCAATGGCATTTTCTAAGTGCCAGATATTTCATATTTTACCTGTATTAACACATTTCATCCACATTACCATATGAGATAGATGTTATTATTCCCATTTTACAGAGCGGGACAGAGGCCCAAAGAGTTTTAAGCAATTCATCCAACTTGTTAGTAGCTGATCCAAGTAGAGTTAAGCCTTAGAGGCAGAGGTAAGGTCCGAGGGAGGCCAGTTTCAGCTCAGTGGGAGGATTTTCTCACTGTTACAGGAGCTGCTTTCGCCAGTAGTGAGGTGTGCCCCTGGAGGTGTGTGTATAAGCTGGGCTAGTTATTGAGCATGTTCTGAGTTGGGCAGTCTGATTCCGGGAGTAACGTCAAGCCATGTTACAACATACAAGAACCAAAGCAGTCCCCAGGCACCAGTAACTCAGAGTTGGAAGGAGGTGATGCCAGGTGTGGTGGCTCATGCCTGTAATCCTAGCACTTTGGGAGGCCGAGACCAGAGAATTGCTCAAGCCCAGGAGTTCGAGACCAGCCTGGGCAACATAGTGAGACCCTGTCTCTACAATTTTTTTTTTTTCTTTAAAGAAGGAGGTGATGTGATAGAGAGTTTGGAGGACTTCTTGTCCCCAGTGAGCTTGGAGCTTTGACTCAGGGAGCCTGAACCTGTCAGTGGGTGAGCCCCAGGGATTGGGCCAACCACAGGTCTGGGGTACCTGGCCCTGGGGCTGCTGCCTAGTCATTTCTGACTCAATTTTCCCAACTTTGCAGCCCGAGGAGGCAGAGAGAGTGAAGGCCCAGGCCCAGGCCCTGGGGCTGGCTGAAGCCCAACCTGTGGCTGTGGTACAGTCAGTACCTGGGGCACACCCCGTACCAGTGTACGCCTTCTCCATCAAAGGCCCTTCCTACGGAGAGGTAAGGTTCTCCCCAGCCCCAGCCTTCCCTCCTGAAGGCCCGGATTCCACCAGGAAAGTGAGATGGTGCCGGCGGGAAATCCAGTCCTTTATCAGATCAGCTGTTCTCGAGGAAGTGTTCGTTCAACACCTTCTCTGTGCTGTCCCCTGTTCTTGGCTGCCTGGTCAGAGAGCTCCCCGTAAGCATGGGCCACTCCCAGCACAGCAGGAGTGCTGAGACACTCAGGGCTGTCCGAGGCCAGCAGAGACTGGTAGACAGCAGATAATACCAGCTTGGGAAGGCTTCCTGTCTGAAGAGAGACATGATCTGCATGGCTGTGAGCAGAGGAGAGGGGACAGCAGGAGCAAAAGGGTGGCCACAAGCCCCTGGCACCCAGGGCAGGCTGTGCCTACTCACCCCTGGAGGGACCTGACCTGGCTCTGTGGCTCCCTTTGTGCAGGAGATCTCCAATACAACCACAGGCCAGAAGAGGAAGAACATTCAGACCCAGTGCCCCAGGAAGGTCATCAAGATGGAGTCTGAGGAGGAGAAGGAGGCGAGGTTGGCTCCAAGCTCCCCCGAGCAGCCCAGGCCTAGCACCTCCAAGGCAGTCTCGCCACCCCACCTGGATGGGCCGCCCAGCGCCGGGAGCCCCGACATAGGAAGTGAAGTCGTCCTGCCCAACAGCAACCACGTGGCCAGTGGCGCCGGGGAGGCAGGTAGGGAGGTGGGTAGGGCAGTGGCCTGTGTGCTGCCTGCCAGGGTCTGGGTGGGGCCCCCTTCTGTATTTTGGCCCCATCCAGAAAGCCCAAAGCCAACAGGAGTCCCTTATTCCCACTGAATAAGGCAGGGAAAGTTCACAGTGTGCTAGGGGTGAGGGTGGATCCAGGTTACCATGTGCTTTGCCATGATTAAGGTGTGGGGACCCTGTCAGGCTAAAATGCACAGTTCTGTGAGTCCTTTCCCCAAAACGCTAATCTTACAATGCCCGGCACCATGCTTCTGCACTGACCAGGTCTCCACAAGAAACGTTTGCTGGCAGATGCCTCGCACACTCCCAGAGGGCTTGGGCACACCATCACAGGAAACTGGACTCCCCGTGACCTTAACTGTGCCCTCCCAGTCCACACCCATCATTTCCCCAAGTGTTTCTGCAAAGGCCACCTACCGAGTGTCTCATTTGTCTGAATTACCTTCTACGGACACTGCCAGGCAGGGAGTCAGCTGGATAGGAGTTGAGGTCAACCCAGAGAAATCTGGAACAAGAGTTCTTCCTGGATCTCTTCACCCAGACTACGGCTTTGTTCTTCATTCTAGGTCCCAGACTCATCCCCAGCCCTGATCACACACTGAGCATTGACTGATATTCCTTACCCACAGATGCTATTGGTAATCAATTGGTTTTGATTAACTAAATGAGGCATCTTTTAACTCTAGACATCCCAGCTGATGGAGCTGAGAATTGGGCCAAACCGCTGTGCTTCTTTAGGATTGCAGAAGGTTCCAGACCAGGTGGTGGTTGTCAGGCCTCCTGTGCTGGGAGAAAATTCTGAATACTGGGCAAATAACTTAATTGAGTATTCATAGATAAGGCCCAGCAAGAAATGACGGAAACCCATTTGTGAATTACATCGAAACGCAAAGCAGATTCACACTGGCACACACAGTGGGTGTCCCCATCCCCCTGCAGGGCATCCGTTGCCCTGAGCGCACTGGCCTGCAAGGATTCCCATAGGTGCATACCCCCACCCCTCCCAGCGTGCGTCCTAGGCAGTGCGTAATGCGGCTCCCCTTCCCCATTTCAGAGGAGCGCATTGTGGTGATCAGCAGCTCGGAAGACTCAGATGCTGAAAACTCGGTGAGTGGCCCAGAAGTTCAGCCCAGGACTCCTGCCAACCCCCATTTCAGGTCCCGAGGGGCACAGCCACAGCAGGTGACTCTCAGATCTGCCTACGCCTGGGCAATTTTCCAGTGGGGCAGTGAGTCCCAAGCTGTGCTGAGGACAGTCTCCAAATGCCAGCTGCATGCCTGGGCCACCCCAGCCCTCCCACTACACCAGGGCAGGAGCCTTCAGTAGCCATATGTACTCCTCTGAAATGCTGATAGTGTGCGTCCAGAACCCCGTCTCTTTTCTGGAATGTCCAGGGCCTTTTTCTGGAGCTCCCTTATGCATTTTCTGTCCTCTGAGTCCTCAGTGAGGAGGGCTGGACAAGAATCCATTTCCTAGTTAATTGCAGCCAGTAGGGGCCAGTGAAGGGTTGTGAGACCACCGGGGAGCTGTACAGAGGCCAAACAAGTGAGGTTTGACTCTATCCATGTAAGAAAGAACTGTAAATCCATTCCACACTGAAACAAGTGGCCTCATGGGTAGTGACCCTTCTGTCCCTGGAGGTTTATTACTAGAGGCTGGGCTATCACTGGTCCAGGGGAAAAGGGGATCTGAATAGAGTGAAAGGATGGACTGGGTGGCCCCTGAGGTCTCTTCCAGCCCTCAGTCTGAGGTTCTGTATTGGAAAGTGCACGGAGCCCATGGAGACCGCCGAGCCACAGTCCTCGCCAGCCCAGTCCCTGCTGAGAGCACAAGAAGCCTCCATCCTGCCGTGTGGTACATGCCGTCCCCCAGCTTCGCCTCCCCACCAGCCCACTGAGCAAGCTGCGGTTGCCGACGCTGAACCTCACAGCCAGCCTGCCGATCACCAGGAGCGCCCTGCCGTCCACCGTGGGATCCGCCACCTGTTGTGCAGAGCACAGAGAGCCATCCGCCTTCGCCATGCCCTCCACTTGCACCCTCGATTGCATCGGGCCCCTCTTCGGACTTGGTCTCACCACGTGGTCCAAGCCAACACTCCTGCCACCACAGGGCCCCTCAACCATCCTGCCAATGCCCGGGAACATCCTGCCCAGCTGCAAAGGGCCATCAGCCCACCCCGCCGGATACGAGGGGCCGTGAGATCCCGCAGCCGCTTCCTCCGGGGCTCCTCTCATTTATCCCAGTGGCTCAACCACTTTTTTGCCCTCCCCCTCTCTGTGGCTCCCCAGCTTGATACTTCTTCCATGGTGGGAGCAGGGGGAGGCAGAGCCCAGCCTCTTGGAGCAGGCGTTCCCCCTGGGGATTCTGACAGAGGCCCCATGGAAGCCCCTCAAGTCCAAGTTCCTCGGGAAGCCTCTCCAATTACAATCCCACCACCCTGTTCCCCAGAAAGGCCTCCCATCAGCCCAGTCCTAGGGCCCCGTCAAGCAGGCCTCTGAGCGTGCCACCCCTCTCTTGTAACCTTGCAGCCAACACCCCTGCCCAGCCCCTGAGCTGCCTCCTCCAGCCGATGCTCTTACAGGCCCTGGAGAGTAGGCATTCATTAATTCTTAGTTAAAGAATGAATGAATGGATGGCTACGCATGGACCTCTGGGTAGGGAGACTTGGGTCTTCTCTGGCTGAGAGGGGAAGGCTAAGGCATGACTGAGATTCAGGCCACCATTCCACGCCTCTTTGCCCAAGAAGGAAGCTAGTCTCACCCCTGCACCCTCCTGCGTTCTGAGTCCCTGGCCAATAGCACAGCCCTCCATGCCCCGTCCCTGACCCCAAGCCTTTCCACAGGGCCTTTGCCAGGATCTAAGCCCATGAGCACAGGGACTGCTATCCCAACACCTGGCAGACATGGCTGCTCAATAAACACTTGTTGAACCATCACCCTTGCGAACCCTTATTCCACAACCATCACGTTCTCTGATGGGTCCAGCTCCTCTCTGCAGGCTGCTCTGGTCTCTTCCCTACACTGGAACTTGGTTCTCCTCTGGGGATACCATTTCCCCTTTCCTCCCACACTCATGGGTATCAGAGGTGGGAGGTGGGTCAAGGCCCTGTGCTTTCTGGACTGTTCCAGCCCCCTTCTGGCTGCCTGGTAAGATCCTCTGTGCCTCTGAGGATCCTCTGTCCCTTTCGGGCGTTGGGGGGACCCATGCTCCCCAAGCTCATCTCCAACACCCACCTGCTCCCCCTCACTGAGGGCAGACTTGAGCATCCGCCTCCCAATTTCTTCTCCCTGCTCAGGTCCTGCCTTCCTGCTGGGTGAATTCTGCGTCCACCACCTGGCCTGCCATTCCTTGACCTCTCAGGGGCCGTCGCCTCATTCCCCCATCAGCCACCTGCCCCGTGGGTGTGCCCTGCACCTTGCCATCACTGAGCACTGTCCGTCCCTCAGCCGGCCCCCTTGGATTCTGACAGCAACCTCCTGTTCCTTGAGCTCTCGGTCCTGCCTTCGCCTCCCTCCAGCCCTGCGCATTCCCTATTTCATCCCATCTTTCATCAGGATCGCACCTCCCTGCCCAGCAGAAAATCCTGGAAGGACTCAGGCGCTTGGTGCCTCTGTGCTGCCATCTGGAGGCCGAGATCTGCGGGAGAGAAGCCACACATCTGGGAAAACTAGGAGTGATTGCCTGTAACTGCTAAGGGCTCCTCGGCACTCTGTCCAGCATGTCCTTCCGCTCTGCACGGCAGCCCCTGCCTGCCTTTCCTCACTCTTGGCCCTTATCCCAGCTCACCCTCAGCTGGTGGCAGCACCTTCTGCTCCAGGGAGAAGACAGGAGCTTTCCAATGGCATAGGGACAGTTGACATCTTGATCTCTATGTACAGGTTTATCTGTCTCCATCACGTCTCTTCCCTGACCATCCCGTTAATGTGGAAGGGATGTTCCCTGCCTCCAGGACTCACCCTGTGTCCTGGCCCCACCCCCTGACACCCTGGGAGCCTCACTCCTCCTCTTCTCTTGCATCTTCTAATGCATCCACTGCCTTCTGAACTAAACACCCTGAATGAGGTCTTTCTCATCTCAGAGAACGCCGCCCACTTCCCTCTTGAGTTGTTGGCCCCCTTCCTTTGCTCTCCTCATTTACACTTCAGCCCCCTCCTTGCTCCTTCTTCCCCCCACCTCCTGTGCTTCCCCGCCAGCGCCAGGGTGGCCTCCACCGCTCTAGTCGCAGTGTCTCGTACAGTCCTTGTTATTCTTGAGCAGCGCCAGGCGCCCTTCTGGCGAGATTGCCTGTTCAGGTGCAGGAGAGGAGAGTTTGCTCCTGCGGCTCTGGGCACCCCTCCCTCTCCTCTGCAGGCTCTGTTTTGTCTTGGGCATGGGGCTCCTCCAGCTTTGCTGCTGGCCCTCTCCTCCTCTCAGTCTGTGTATTCTCCCAGGTGCTCTCGGCCACACCCCTGACTTCGGTTACTGCCCAGAGGTAGCTGATACCCAGTGCTCGCTCCTGCCTGCCAGACCAGCATGGCCAATGACCTTCCACAGCTCCGCATGGAAGCCACATAGGTACCTCAAACTGAGTACCTCTTCCTCCCCTCTCAGTGGCTTGCCCCACTCTCTGCCCCACGGCACAAGCTGAGACCCCAGAGCTACCCAGGGCACCCCCCTTTTGATTATTCCTCACATCCAACCAGTTACTGAGTCTTGTCTTTCTAGGGTCTAAATTCCTCCAAAGTCTGGGCACTTCTTTCCATCCCATAATCTTGGTAAAATTAAAGCTACCACTGACCCTGGGTAGAGGCAGAAGCCTAGGAAGGAAAGGTGGAGAACAGGATTGGAATGCCAACTGTCCCCCCAGACGGCATGGAGAGTCAAGTAGAGGGGCTGCAGCAATATTGGGTTGGGATGGGGAGTATCTAATGCTCAGCTGTCAGCAAGGAGTCATTAAGGGCTGTCCAGTGAATTAAGGAAAGGAGTGAAAGCACATTTCAGGTGATGATGAATTTAACACCTCGGAGCTCACGTTAGAGAGCAGGCCTGGAGGTGTGGGGAGAGAGCCAGAGGACCGCTGCTTTCCCATATGCAGCTTTCAGACGCATGTTTTAAACATTGTTACAGGAGTCCCAAACTTCAGAAAATACATATTTTAAAGCCCCAACAAATTAGGTCCCCCTATGCATTTCTCACCCAACTTCTGGGTCCTTTCCAGACCTCTGGTACCCCTAGAGTACCCGCAACACCCCACTGCAAATTCCTCCTCTCCAGCATGTTGGGGGTGATATTTCCAAGGTGACCCTGGCTCCCACCTAACCCGTCCTCCCCAGCCCTGCAGCTTTTATCCAGCCTTACAGTGAGGAAAGTTGCAGAATACTGGCCTGCTACAATATTACAGTTTCCAAGTGTATCAGGGCGTGTAGGGGCCCCTCCCTTGCGCTTGAGCTGTGGCCTTGGGATCCAGCGAGACACTGCTTGTGCAAGGCGCGACAGGCAGCAGGGCATGGTCCTGGGGTGGAGCAGTGAGTCTCCCAGGCCTGGTTGTGGAGTACCTGGGGTGAGGACTTGGCTTAAAAACTGCCAGAGCGGGTCAGCAACGCGCCTGCCCTGGGGCTCCTGCTTTAGGATAGGTGTTCTCACCCACTCTTGTGACAGATGACTGGCTCCGGGGCCTCGGTAGCAGCAGCAACAGGAGGGGGTCACAGCGAGTTGGCAGCCTGTGGCAGAAGTGGCAGTGATGACAGTAGAGGGAGGGAGGAATGTGGGGAATGGCTGATCCAGGGGAGGGGCCGTGGCACTGGTGAGTGTGCAACTGAGAAAATGAACTAGACGTGCTGGCCTAGAGGTGGGAGCTAGGTAGAAGGGCAGAGAGGCCGCAGGCTGGCCAAGTTGATGGTCCAATTCACTGATACATGTGCAGTATTCCTGGGGCCTTTGAGGCTTTGCAAGAGCTCGGGTTTTGTGTCTGCAAAAAGACAGCAATGCTTGTGTCTTGCCAAACTGATCCCAGCTGTAGCTGATGCTTAAGTGCTCAGCAAGTTCTTCAGTAGGTTGAGGGTTCTTGGTAAGCATGACTGTCAGATGCTCTGTGTCTTCTAGAAGCTGGATGCTGGCTATCAGAGAGTTTGGCTTGTGGTTGTTTGGCTGATGAGCAAACCTGGAATGAATCTGTGATAAGGACAATTGTTCTCAAGCTGGCTATGCACTGGGGAGTTTTCCCAACTACAGATTCCTAGGTCTCACGCCCTGAGATTCTAATTGAGTCAGTCTTGGGTGCAGTCTGGGCTTCAAGAGTGTTTTTTTTTTTTAAGCTATGAATGCCTAGCCAAAGTCAAGAACCACTGAATCGGGGGGTTCACTGCATGTCTGCAGTAGAGGAATGCTGCTCATTTGTCTGTAGATGTAGCGGTCTTGAACGCAGGTGACATTTTCATACTGAGGTGTGATACAGCAGTGGAGAAGAGAGGGTGGATCTTCCCTGATGTGCCTCCTAGACTTTTGGAAGGTGGTGACAATGCCAATCCAGCCACTACCTCCGAGCACCCTTGGGACGACTGTTAAGCTGCTATGTTGAGTTGGCATGCAGTTGACCTGCTCAGGCCGTGAGATCTGTGAGGAAGGGGAGTGAGATGGATGTCGCTCATGAACCAGATTGCGTGTGTATCCAAGTTGCATGTATATCCTGAAAAAATCCTAGCTCTCACGGGGCTCAGCCTGAACGCAGTTTTGCATTCAAAGAAACAACGTCCACTAACCGAGTATAATAAAGAAATAAATCCCAGTACTTACTGGCATCTTTTGAAAGAACATTAAAGGGAATCCAGCTCGTAACCCCAGCAGCGCTTCTTCAGTACCTCTTCCCCTTTTCTTTGTTGCCTGACATCTCCCACTCCATAGCAAAGCTTTCCCGCTTCCTTCCCAGTCCTTGCATGCAGGCTCAAGGCTGTTTCCCATCCACTTTCTTGCATCCCCCTTCCTTTTCTCTTCCAAGCAAATCTAAGCCTTTCCCAGTGACTGTCCCTCTCTGTGCTCCCCTGACACCCAGTTATCCTTATTTGTGGAATAAGGCCAAGGTGTGGGGTCTAGGGGCAGAACGGGAGAGTCTCTCCTAGTGAGCAGGGAAGGGTGAATGTCCCGCACTGGGCCACTATGTCTGATGGCCCTGCTGGCAAATGTGAGTCTTATTTAAATGCACCTGTACTTCCCAGACATGATGTTGGCGTTTAAGGCGGGGCAGGGGAGGACTGCAAGTTTACAGCTGGCTGGAGTTCCAGTGAGACCAGCTCCATGGGTGGCCGTACTTTATGGAAATCCCCAAGGCAAAAGGAATTTTGGAGGAAGCGAGTCAGGATTGAAAGATCCAGCCTTTCCTCCATTAACAAGCTCAGTGGAAAGGGGGTGTCATTTTATGAAGGGAGCCAGGAGAGGTTTTTTAGAGAAGGCAGCTCCAGTCAGTTTAGGACAAAGGACATTTTCCTGGCCCAGGGACAATGGAAGGCTCTAAAAATGAGGTGCTAGTGGCTGCCATAAATGGCCCTGCTGTAAAGATGGAAGAGGTGGCCTACAGAGACAGCGCTGTGGCTCTCCAGGGAGCTCTGCTCTTGGAAGAGGAGCCCAGCCCCTCCGTCAGCTCGTGGGAGAGCACTGCTGCCCGGCAAAGGCTGGAGAAGAAACAACTGGATTATCCTAAAGCGGGAGAAGGTGGAGTCTCCAGTCCCCCGGCTACAGGCTAGGAAGACGCCTTGTAGAAGGTTCCTTACAGGGAGAAGACCGAGTCGCGAAGGTTGAGACAGCAGTGTAGGCTTACCCAGAGCAAGACATGTGAAATCAGCTTTGACAGCCTGGCCAAATCAGGATCTGGAGATGCAAGGCAGTGTGCAGACTCTAACTAGATCCCTGGATCTGAAGAGGCAAAGCCAGCTCTGGATGGATTCATAGTGAGTGTCTGCTTCTGAGAATGACTGGCAGAAAGCTGGCAAGCCCGGAGCAGGGCCGTGAAATGCAAACCAAGTGAAACCCAGCCACTCCTGGGAAAGCCCACCACATCTTAGCTTACTTGTGGGCAGTAATGCTGTTTCTCTCGGTTGAAGCTTGGTTGAAAACAGATGTTTCTCGTGGGCATTGGAAGGGTCTGGGGAAATGTGCTGTCTCCCAGGCCAGGGACATTAGCCAGAGGCCGGAATTAACTGAGGCTTCAGCACCAGGTGGCACCAACTTCATTGAGAAGCCAAAGGCAGTGCATAAAGAGGAAAAACGCAAGGCCTGCCCTGGACTCTGTCCCAGCCCTGTGATGCTGGCCGTGTCCCTTCCTTGCTGGTCTCCAACTAACATCCACAGGTGGCATTTCACAGGAGGTTCCACGTTGGTCTCCAAAGACTAAACATCTGGGCTTGGCAGCTGAGCAGATGATAAACAATTAGCTCTGTGTATTACCATCAGAGGCTCCATCTCCCTCTGTCGGCCCAGCCCCTTGGGAAAATCTCAGAGCTAGAGCCCTTCCCCCACCCTCTGGCTCCCCACCCCAGGGATTCTCGAACAGTGTCCCCAGCAGACCTTGGGGCAGGAGAGAACCCCTCACCTGAAGGACTCCCAAAACTCAGGTTTCTCTAAGCTGCTGGGTCAGATGCCAAGGGCCTCCACTGCCCTCTCACTGCCACAGACCTGTGTCCACTTAGATGTGGCTTCAGGAGGCCAAGCAGCCCTCCCCTGCGCCTTTGTGTAGGACACTGGCATCTTGGCCAACTTTGGGGACAAGAAAAGCCAGGCTCCTGACCCCTTCCAAAGCATCATCTGGGGTTTAAGATGAGGCTTTTTTTCTCTTGTCCCAAGTTTTTGGTGTTTCTTCTGAGTCTGCTCAAAAAGATAGAATTAGGAGCAGACATCTGAGGTCCTGCCTGCCATAGCAGTTGGCTCTTCCCCTGAGCTTCCACAAGCAGCACAATGCACTTACCCACACACTCACTGGCACTTCCTCTCACACTTCCATATGCTTGTGTCAACACCGGTTCACAGCTCACACTTGACTGTGTGTGCACACACAGACTTAGCCTTGGATTCACTCCCATGCATGCATGGTCACACACATTCATGCTTACCTGTGTGTGTCACCCTCCCTCCTCTGCTCATGAAGGTGTGTGCCCTGGTTCACACGTAACCCTCACATGTGACACACCCAGATCATGCCCATTCATGCACACATACCTTCTCTTGTGCATACATGTCCCCTTCCCCAGTGGTACACCCTCCCTTGTGTACACATAGATGCCCCCAACTATACTAGCTTGTTCAGGTTCTGCACACATACTTGCCTTGGCCCTCTGAACCCCTGACGCTTGGTTTTTCTGTGTTGCAGTCCTCCCGAGAGCTCGATGACAGCAGCAGCGAGTCCAGTGACCTCCAGCTGGAGGGCCCCAGCAGCCTCAGGGTCCTGGACCAGAGCCTCGCCGACCCCCGAGCAGAAGACAGGCCTCTGGTTTTCTTTGACCTCAAGCTTGACAATGAAAGTGGGTTCTCCTGGGGCTACCCCCACCGCTTTCTAACTTAGTCTCTGGGTCCCCAAAAGAAGTGCAGGCAGAGCCATCTGCCAGGCCTGGGAGAGCTCTGAGCTCTGGCCAACAGCTGCTGCCAGGGTGGCAGCACACTCCAGCTCATCACCTGGGCTCCTGGGGTGGCATTTCCTGGCTTGAATAAAGATGTCTGCTTTAGCCAGTGCCTGAGTGTGTGAGGGAGGCAGGTGCCTCCAAGAGTGCACCTCTGATCAGTTCTCTTAGACGAAGAGCCTGGGGAACGCACTCCTAGACAGAAACACAATGCGTGAGCGCATTGCCGTGAGCCCAGTCATCCAAGTAAGGCCTCTGGCTGTGCTGCACGTTTCTGAATACAGGGCCTATCCCACAGGTGGCTGCACAGGGCTGTCCACAGATCCAAGGTCACAGAGGGATCAGACTCCTTATCTTGGAAGCCCCTCGACTTTTTCCAATGCTTGCCCTGACTCTGCAATGCCCCTCCTTGAGCCCGAGCCCCAGCTCCTACCTACCCTGTGGCATGGACTCAACATGGAGGCTAGCCCAGCCAGACAGAAACAGCAAGCATTTTGATAGTACAGAAAGACCTCGGTGGGAGGCTCTGGGCCTTGCTCCGAGTGGAGTAAGCTGAGCAGGCCACCTGCCTATGGCCCAGGGCTCTAACTGGGCTGGGGTCCTTGAGGGGATTGGAGGAAAGAGCATGGGATGGAGAGCTAAGATCAAACAGCCTGGGATCTTGACTGTAGGTGGCTGAGGCTGATAGAAGTCGGGAGGGACCTGGATCCATGGGGTTTGGCCAACTCTGGGGCCGGTAGTGGAGGAGGGGAGAGCTGGATCCCCAGCCGGTGAACAAAATGTTTGGAGGGCAGCCCAGCCTCCCCTTCTGACCTCTATCCCCTCAGAACCAGGGGCAGAGCTGCATTTGGGGGCTGATGTGTGGCTCCTGCCAGCCAGCCCCAAAATGAGGTCTCTAGATGGTGGGTCGGCAGCCCTAGAGGACCCCCTGCTCCCACCCCAGAGCTCTCTGTTGCCCCCTGGGTCCTCACCCTGCCCTTCTCTCCTGCCCAGCCCAGAAGATTAGCCAGCTGGCGGCAGTGAACCGGGAAAGCAAGTTCCGTGTGCTCATCCAGCCCGAAGCGTTCTTCAGCATGTACTCCAAGGCCGTGTCCCTGGAGGTGGGGCTGCAGCACTTCCTCGGCTTCCTGAGCTCCATGCGCCGCCCCATCTTGGCCTGCTTCAAGCTGTGGGGGCCTGGCCTCCCGAACTTCTTCCGGGCCCTGGAGGACATTAACAGGCTGTGGGAATTCCAGGAGGCCATCTCGGGCTTCCTGGCTGCCCTGCCCCTCATCCGGGAGCGCGTGCCTGGGGCCAGCAGCTTCAAACTCAAGAACCTGGCCAAGACCTACCTGGCGAGAAACATGAGCGAGCGTAGCGCCATGGCCGCTGTGCTGGCCATGCGTGACCTGTGCCGCCTCCTCGAGGTCTCCCCGGGCCCCCAGCTGGCCCAGCATGTCTATCCCTTCAGCAGCCTGCAGTGCTTTGCCTCCCTGCAGCCCCTGGTGCAGGCGTCAGTGCTGTCCCGGGCCGAGGCCCGCCTCCTGGCCCTCCACAACGTCAGCTTCGTGGAGCTACTGAGCGCACACCGCCGTGACCGGCAGGGGGGCCTGAAGAAGCACATTTGCCACCTGAGCCTGCAGACCACCACGCTGTCCCCCGCCCAGCCTGCTCTCAACCTGGAGGCTCTGGCCACCTACTTTGAAGTCCTGTTGGAGGGTCCGGCACTGGCACGGGCAGAAGGCATCTCCACCCCTCTTGCTGGCCATGGCTTGGCAGAGGGGGCCTCCCAGCAGAGCTGAGAGGAGGGGGTGACCGGCTTGGGTTCTCTGGTGGGCAGAGAGGGATGGGGTCCCTGAGCCAGGCCCCACCCATCGCAGCATTCGCAGGTCCTGGTACCCAGCCCTCAGTTGTCATTTGGTTCAGAATCAGTTCCCTTTCTCTGGGACCAAATTTCCCTTCTCTAGACATCCTACAGAGAAGGTTCCAAAGCTGAGTACCCACCACCCCAGGTGTTCACCAGGTGCCCAGCCCCTCCTTCCAGGAGCTAGAACCAGGGAGGTCCTGAGTGAGGAAGGCATGACCTCTGAGCTCTCTTAAGTGGCCCTGGTCTTGCCCCAGCCATCCTACCTGCCACTACCTGGTTGTCCTTACAGCTCTGCCCTAACCCCAGCCCCTGCGCCAGGGGACCTGCAGACAGCTCCCACAGAGAGCAGCATCTGAGGTGATGCTGGCTGCAGCCCTGGCAGCCCATGGCTACTCAAAGTGCCTTCCAAACCAAACTGCCCCTCATGAGGTTAGGTTCCCCCAGCCTCCGCCTGCCCAGCGGCCAGCTCTGTTCCTTTCCCCTTTCATCGCAGAGGAGCCTCATCCGCAAAGCTGGAAGCTGATGTTCCATGCATGTCCCCGCTTCCAAAGCCTAACCTTCCAAAGTTTGCTCCCTTCCTCCTGGCCGCACAGACACCTCTGCTTGGCCACAGCTTTGCTCTTTGGTCCTCAGGCCACCAGACCCCTCACAGCATGGCCCTTGGCTCTTCCTGCCCTGCCCTCACCCTCAGACCTCCCAAGGAGCGTCCGACTGTCTACCCAATGTATAGTCCAGGGCATTGACATCCCCTGGGAGCTTCTTAGAAATGCAGACCCGTGGGCTAACACCACAGGCCTCTGGAATCAGAATCTTCAGGGTGGGGGCCAGCAGTCTCTCTTTTAACAGGTTCTCCAGGTGATGCTGGTGCATACTCAAGTTTGAGAACCGCTGCTTTCATAGACGGCTCCTCCAAGGGGAAGCGATGTGAAACAGCAGAGAAAATCCCATCGCCATCTCTGACTGTGCAGTGAGTGTGGCCTAGGAAAAGGCCCCTTTCTAAACTCTAGTGTCCCCACCTGTAAAATGGGCTGATTGGCCTCCATGGTCTCAGAGCTGCCATCTGGCTATGCCATCCTGCATTTTTAGGAAAGGAAAGCAGGCCTCTGAGGCAATGGGCAGGAAGCTTTCTCATTCTTGAATTCTAGCTCCCATTCCAAGCCGTTAGTTCCCAAACTTGCGGTCACACCGGAGGTCAGCAGCAGAACACAGGCAGGTCAGGGTTGTCCTCTCTGATCAGCAGAACAACCTTCCTCCTCCTCCGTCCCTCCCATCCCTCCTCCTTGGCTCCCCGCTCCTGGGATGCTTCCCAGACAGCCCAGTCCTCTAGCCTCCATGGCTGATGACCTCAGCTTTCACATCAGTGAAATCTGTGTGCCTATACTGCAGCCCCATCCCATGGGGGCCCTGAAGACCCACTGAGGAATTCTGTAGGGTCTTGTTCCCACGACGGGAGTGCTGGCTCTAACAGTGAACGTTGATGTATTTAAAATAAGATTCTGATGCCAGACTGTTAAAGCAGGCGCTGGCTGTGAAGCACCTATGGAAACAGATTGATGTAGATTGAAGGAGGAAGGGAGACTGGGCCCCTGATTTCCAGCCTCGCCATGTGTTGCTGTCTTCAGATGTAGCTGAGGGGTTCTCTGCCCTGCCTCCACTGTCACAGCCTTTAATAAAGATGTGAATCTTGAAAGTCTGATGCTCCGATCACAGACTCTGCTCAGCACCCCCAGAGGAACCACTGAGCCTTTTATCTGGATCGGGGGGTTGGGCTCTCCCAGGCACAGGCTTGTGGCCACTTGCCTAGCACAAGCATTTTGTGGGGTGTCTTTCAGAACTTAGCAGAGCTGAGAGCCCTTTCTTGCTCAGTGCTGTGGGCCTTAAGCATGTGAACCCCGCCATGACAAGTGGGGAAGGCCAAGACCCAAGGTAGCCTTGCCTTGGGATCATCTCCAAAGGGGAGTGCCATGTGGCAGGAAAGAAGCACCAATTCCAAGAATTACCTCCCAGAGAAAGTCAGAGACCAGAGTCTGCAGGAACTTTGCCACTGCCCCTCACTAGCGCATTCTATACTCTTCTCTGTGTTCCTTGAGTGACAGGTGGTAAAACCCTTAAAAAGGGAGGTGTGGGAGGCCCAGGACAGTAGTAACAGGTGATAAATGTGTTGTCTTGGCTGTCACAGATGGAACTGAGGTTAGTACCTGAGGGATTCCCATGGTACAAGCATTATAGGAATTAGTCCACCACCGGCGTGGGTGAGCAGCCAGGTAATGGGAATTGATCAGTGCCACCACCCTTGACCCCACCTACCATCCCAGATGCCCAGATTCCAGTCCTGAAGTTTTATTCTCTCAGCTTGACCCTTTGACCAAGAAGATCCAGTCCCAATATGTCACCTGTCCTTCATCTTTGGACTATATCTCAGGTGTTTACAATGTCAACTAATGAGGGTTAACTGGGTTAGAAGTCAGGACATCGAGTTTCAATCCTCACTTGGTAGTCTGTGGCCCCTTTTGGCACGTTTACTTCCCTCCCTGATCCTCACACTCTGCTGCAGTCAAACGGGAGAATGAAGCTCCTTTTGGCTTCAAGGGGTCTTTGTGGGTACCAGTGAGAAAATGTGTGTGAAGATAGCTTTTTGGTATATTTTAAAAGCACACAGGTAAGCCGGGCGCGGTGGCTTACGCCTGTAAACCCAGCACTTTGGGAGGCCGAGGTGGGTGGATCATGAGGTTTAGGAGTTCAAGACCAGCCTTGCCAAGATGGTGAAACCCCATCTCTACTAAAAATACAAAAATTAGCCAAACATGGTGGTGAACACCTATAATCCCAACTACTCAGGAGGCTGAGGCAGGAAATTGCTTGAACCTGGGAGGTG
Source organism: Cheracebus regulus (assembly GCA_963574635.1). Lineage (NCBI taxonomy): Eukaryota > Metazoa > Chordata > Mammalia > Primates > Pitheciidae > Cheracebus > Cheracebus regulus. Next base: position 155,708 of record CAUYQU010013509.1, on the reverse strand, counting down.
GAGGTTGCAGTGAGCCGAGATCACGCGCCACTGCACTCCAGCCTTGGGGACAGAGCAAGACTCTGTCTCTACAAACAAACAAAAAAAACACACACACAAATATAAAATCTTTCCGCTTTATGAAGCGCTTTATGAATCATAGGAAAATAAACATATCTTAGATCTTAGCAAAACAAAACAAAACAAATCATGGGTTTGTTTTCAGGGGAGTAAAGAAAAAGATCAGGGATGAGCAAATAACGGTGGGGTTCCTGGGGTCTGAGGGAGCGAAGATCAGGGGGCCTACCTTGGAGGGGCTGGGCAGGAGGTGACGCTGTGTTCCCAGCACACCTGGATGGGACATTTCCATCACTGAGGCCCGGAGTAAAGAACAAGCTTCCTGTGTAGCAGCTGAGCCAAGCCCTGCTGCAGGGCCTCCTTCTGAGGCCCAGGGTCTCCCTCACACCCCTGGGAAAGTCATTGAGAAATCTGCTTTGGCCCCAGCCCCAACCTGGCTCTTACCTCCAGCTGCTGTCCCAGAGCCCAGCCGGGCTGTTCTCCCACCCTCCACCTCCCCTTGTCCTGGCCCATGTCCACCCTTCTCCCTCCCCAGCCTCACTCTGACTTCTGGCCCCAACCTTGACCACTCTTCATGCCTCAGAGTCTCGCCCTCAGCCCACCCCTGCCAGCCAGCCCCCTCTCCTCCTCTGACCTCAGCCTTGTCTCCGCCTCACACCCCAGGTGCCTCCAGTACCTATGCCTAGGGTAAGGGGCTCCCTTCTCACCTTTCTCCACTCCTCACAATTAAGGAAACTCCACAGCTAGTGCACGTGGCACCCGGGCTGGGATGCACCGAATGTCAAGTCAGAGAGGGTAGGACGCTGGGGACCCTGCCTGCCGAGAAGGGGAGCTGAGCTAGGGCTGCTCCTAGGCTCTGCCAGCAGAGGGCGCTGCAGCCCCCACGGGGCCTGGCAACCGGCGTGGGCCACGGTGGTGCTGGCGGTGCCGGTGGTTTAGGCTCTGCAGCTCAGTCCTTTCTGAAGTGCTGTGCGTGCTTCCCATGGTATAGGAGATAACTGTAGGTAGGAGGCACAAGGAGAAACATTTTTTAAAACGTTAAACCTTTTATATTTATTTTAACATCTGTTAGAAACAATACAACCAGGCTGGGCGCTGTGGCTAACGGCTGTAATCCCAATACTCAGTTTGGGAGGCTGAGGCGGGTGGATCACCTGAGGTCAGGAGTTCGAGACCAGCCTGGCCAACATGGTGAAACCCGCCTCTACTAAAAATACAAAAATTAGCTGGGTGTGGTGGCGTGTGCCTGCGATTCCAGCTACTTAGGAGGCTAAGGCAGGAGAATTGCTTGAACCTGCGAAGTAGAGGTTGCATTGAGCCGAGATCCTGCCACTGCACTCCAGCCTGGATGACAAGAATGAAACTCTGTCTCAAAAAAAAAAAAAAAGCAAGAAAAGAAACAATGCAACTAACCCATCTGGGATCTAGTTGCTCAGAATGACGCTGAAGTGGAATTCTTTAAAGATCCACTTAGGACAAACAGTAAGTAACTCCATGCTTGGAAGGGTCACAGGTAGAGCAAAACTTGTGACTGTGGAAGTAAATGACCTGTTAATTTGGGGACACACTGGGTGACCAATGGACTTAGGGTGAGCATTACAGCTAAGGAAGGCCCCAAGTTAGAACTGGGGTAAGGATCAGGTGGGCTTAGAATCGGGGTGAGAGTTAGAACTGAAATTTGGTGGGGGCTCCAGGTTAGGATTTGGGGTTAGATCAAATCAAGGGACACATTTGGTGCTTAAGGTTGAGAAAAACCTTAGGAATTAGGAATTGAGTTAGAATTGGGGTGAGTTAGGAATTTAGTTAGAAATGGAGTTGAAGTCACACTTCAGGCCACAGGTCTTTGTGACTTTAGCAACTGAAAAGTCCCTAAAACTATGAACAGATGGGCAGGAGCTTCTGAGGAAAACCCCCTAGTAGGCACCCCAAGTGCAATCTGCCTTTTCCCCCAAATCCTCTTCTAGAAGCACCTGGCAGGGGCTCTGCCCCAGCTCACAAGGCCAACAGGTTCAGTGTACATGAAGCGGATCGAAGGGACCGAGACGTGGGTAAGCCTGCCCAGGAGTGAGAGCACGAGACGACCAGGTAAGATAACTGGGCACCAGACACGATTTCACCGTTTAGCAGAAGTAACCTCGTTTAATCTTCCCGACTGTCCTATGTGGTTACATCCCATCCTCCTCCTACAGAGGAGCACAGCAGGGCAGCAAGGCTGAGTACCCTGTCAGGGTCATTAAACTTGTATGTGGCGGAGCTGGGATTTGCCTGCAGGGAGCCTGTGTCTAGACTGGCACCATCTGTGGCCCACACCATGGGGCGCATGGCCACGTGTTGGGGGACAGTCTCCTGGTCTTTCCTTCCCATGCCCTCCTGAGCTGTCAGTCTCAAGTGATGCACAAGGCAGGCCCTTGGAAGCTACCTCCACCTTCTAGTCCCTGTGCTTGAACTTTATTTTTTTATTTTATTTTATTTATTTATTTTGAGAAGGAGCTTCGCTCTTGTTGCCCAGGCTGGAGTGAAATGGTGCGATCTCGGCTCACCACAACCTCTGCCTCCAAGGTTCAAGACATCATGCCCTAATTTTGTATTTTTAGTAGTGATGGAGTTTCTCCATGTTGGTCAGGCTCGTCTCGAACCCCTGACCTCAGGTGATCCGCCCGCCTCGGCCTCCCAAAGTGCTGGGATTACAGGCATGAGCCACCATGCCCGGCTGAACTTTAATTCTAATTGTTTCTTTTAGGGCAGGTGTTTCTGAACCTTTTTATTATTATTATTATTATTGTCCCCTTAAGAACCATTTTTAGCATTTTTTCCCAATTGTGCCTCCCTCTGTGAAATTTTAACACCATAGATACACTGTATATGCCATAGGATTTTCTAGATACAAGATCATATCCTCTGCAGACAGAGATGGTTTTCCTTTTTCCTTACATGGACATAGGTATGGAGTGTGTGCCTTTGGAGGGTCAGAAACCATGGTAATAGCTAAGATGGTCAACCACCCTTCCCCCGCTCTTTTCATCCCCTGTGGGGTGATAATGCCTCTGTTGAGAATGCACAATTTAGGGTAAGGCCCCACCCCCAGTTATAATGCAGCTAACAAGTGATCACAGGAAGGGGTGGGTGGGCTGGGGGTGCACCGCTATGTGGGTGGAGAGTAGGTGGGCCAGGCGGAGGGAGATGAAAGGGAATGGGGATCCAGGTCTCTGAGGACACGCTCCCCTGCAGTGGTCTCGGTCCTGGTCCCAGGCACAGGCACAGGCTGAGCCTGGGGCTGGGAGAGGAACGGAGCCCGTGCCATTATTTATTTTTGTCTCTGAATCCAGATGTCAGCTCCAGATCCACTGGACCTGAATAAAGCAAATACCTGTGGAGACCGTTGAGAGAAGAGTCTAGAATTTCAACAGATTCTCCCCACACTAAAAGCAAACAAACAAAAACAAAATGAAACAACCAAACAAAAACAAAAAAACAGGAAGTTTGGAAGTCGCTGTCCACCCTTACAAAATGCATTTGCTGTCAAGTGAGGGAAAAATGCCTTCATTCTTGGCTCAAGAAACTTCTTTAAATTAAGACCAGCTGCCTGGACTATGCTAAAATCAGTTTATAAATATTATAAATATCCCAAACTTGATAGCCAAGCAGATTACAAAAGCTAGCTAGCTAACCACAGACATTTTCCAAGAAGCTAGCCAGTCAGACAAGTAGGAGATATTGTGAAATCCTGTGTTGCTTGTCTGATTTCCTGAAACCATTCATCTCAGACGGAGTGCAGAGGGCCTGGGGGTGGAACTGAGGAGCTGACTATCTCCTGCAGTTCTAGAGCCCTAAAGCCCTGGCTGACCCCGGGGTGGATTGATTGCATAGTAAGTCAGACCAACCAGCTGCACGCAGTGGCTCACGCCTGTAATCCCAGCACTTTGGGAGGCCAAGGCAAGTGGATCACCTGAGGTCAGGAGTTTAAGAACAGCCTGGCTGCGTCGTGAAACCCCATCTCTTACTAGAAATACAAATATTAGCCGGGTGTGATGGCGTGTGCCTGTAATCCCAGCTACTCCAGAGGCTGAGGTGGGAGGATCACTTGAACCTGGGAGGCGGAGGTTGCAGTGAGTTAAGACCAAGCCACTGCACTCCAGCGTGGGCGACAGAGAGACTCCAGCTAAAAAAAAAAGTCAGACCAACCAAGGGGGAGGCAGAGGATGGGCAAGGGTGGGTGTGGCTGGGCTCACAGAGATGCACTTATAGAGTCAGCTTGGGAGCAGGAGAAGCTGTGTGTGTGTAGAAGTTAAAAGACAGGCTTTAGAGGAGCCTGGCTTTAAGTCCTGGCTTTGCTGTGTGACCTTGGACAACCTGCTTACCCTCTGTGATCTCATATGCAGATGAGGGTGATAATGCATACTTCACAAATTGTGAGGATGGAATGAGATAACATATAGAAAGTACTAAACTTAGCAGATTGGCAACAATAAAAAATAACGCTGTACACCCAACACCCTAGACGAGAAGGCATTGTGCTGACTCCCAGAATGCACCAGAAAGCACTGTCTGCTTCTTCCTTTCCGGCCTTCCTCTCCCCTCCCTCCCCTCCTTTCCCCTTCTCTCCCCTCCCCTCCCCTCCGCTTCCCTCCCCTCCACTCCCCTTCTCTCCTCTCCCCTCCCCTCCCCTCCTCTCCTCCTCTGTTCTCTCCCTTTTTCTCTCCTCCCTGCACTCTCCTATCCCTCTTCCCTTCCCCTTCCTCTCACTCTCCTCTCCTGTGATTCCAGCCCACTTAGTATCTAGGTGACTCTATCCCAAGCTTCTTCTCCTGGTGCCTTTGCCCCCATCTCTCCAAGCCACCTTGATTGTATCCTCTACCTGACAGGGTCACCCTGCCGGCTGCAGGCTGGAGAGATTTATAGCAATCCCCTCCCTCCTTGCCTGCACGGGGCTACCAGACAGCGGGCAGATATGTGGGTTGGACACAGGGGGGCCCTGGGAGAGGCAAATAAATACATCAAGTCCCCAGCTGGGTCTGGAGATAAGGATGCAGGGAGATGGGGCTGCAGTGTTCACAGATGCTGCACTGCCCAGGGTCACCCTTCACAGCCTGATTCCTCTGGCTTCACAGTCTTTGTGGGGGCCCTTCAAATGGACGCAGAAGAGGACTGCACCTGGGTGAACCCTGCCTGGGAAGCGCTGTGCTGAGGCGCCCTTCCTCAGCTGGGATTCGGTAGGGACAGACCTGAGGAGTGAGAATGTGGCAGACCCAACCCCAAGATGAGGCAGGCAGGAAGGACATTGAGCCTCCCAGCACAGGAGGGGAAACTGAGGCCCAGAAGGGAGAGAGACTTCCAAAGTCTCACAGGAAGTCAGTGAAGAGTAGATACAGCCCCCTAACCCCTGATCCCCTGCCCTAGATCCCCTTACACTGAATCATGCCTGGCTTCCCCGAGACGTGGCCATTCAAACTGGCCTTGCCTAGAATTGCAGGTATCTCAGCAACATGCCAGGATCCACCTCAGGTAGTGTTCTCCTCCCTCCAAATCTCTGCCCCAGCCAGCTGCCTGATGAGATGCTCTCTCTGTGGGGCCTGTTTGGGGTCAGCATCCTGTTATGGGTAACTCGAGGGTACAACCTCAGTCTCTGCCATACATGGATGGCATTCTGTTCTAGCGCCTGTGGGCAATGGAGTGAGGGTAGTAACACAGGAGGCCTGAAGTTGGGGTGCCTGTCCCATCCACCCCAGAGACAGCTGCCCTTGCCACTGTCAGGGCCACATCTGCCCAAGAGCCTTAAGGGCCTCCTAGTCAGCAAGCTCACCCACAGCCACCAGGCTTGGCACATCCTTAACCCAGACTGCCCAGGTAAGACATCTCAGACAATTACATGCTGGGGACATTTCCCATCCCCACCTGCTCTGTGACCTCTTTTTTGGCCTCTGTCTCCCTCCCAGTAAAGCGAAAGGGATAGAGGACCTCTGGGCCCGAAGCTCTGATGCTGGGTGACTCTGTGATCCTTTAAGGCTGTCATTGCATCTCCCTGAGGTGGGTGCAGGCTTCACGGAGCCTTTCCAGTCTATTAGAGCTGATTGCCCACAGGCTCAGAGGAGGGGAAGTGCCTGGGAGTCCCACCCCCGGGGGCAGCCCTTAACCCATGTCTGACTACTGTGCCTCTGTGCAGGTGAGCTTCCCTGCCTCACGATGGGACAAACAGGATTTAGGCTCATTCTCGCGCTCCCTGGGATCAGTCCAAGGCTGAGACTGTCCCTGAAATCACACCCTTGCTTGGCTTCTTCTTCTTCCTCTCCTACTTCCCCTTCTCTCTTCTGGATGTTTTTTGCTTGGGCAGTTTTTTAAACAACCACCTGCACACAAAACACTGCCTCAGTCTGCTTTTGGGAAGCCACTTCCAAGAGCAAATGAAAAGAGCCTTTGACGGTAAGAGACTGAAGGTCTCGGAGGGAAAAGTCAGTTTTAGTTCATCTCTCCGTGTGCCCTTTCTATGCCGTTCTGGGCTTTGGTGGAGACAGTGGAGGAGAAAGCCCTGGGCAACCACCCCACCCCCACCCCGGGAGCTTTGAGTCTGGGAGATGGAGGAGGAGGAGGAGGAGACTCTGGGTCTGGCCCTCCTGCTCTCCGCAGACCAAAGGAGGTGGTGGCAAAGTTGTGTGTGGGGTGGTCTCTGAATGTTGATTGTGGCCTCTCTATGTCCTGTGATGGCCCCGGGGAATGGAGGACTGAGGGTGGGTTGCAGAGCAGGGAGGGGTTGCATCCTTGTTCTTCCCTGGTCAATGTACCAGGCTTCTGAAATACTCAGTGATCAGATTTTAGCTTCAAATAACAGTGCTCCAACTGCTCCTGAACCCTGCTATGGAAAGGCCCTTTGGGAAGTGTTTTGAAGCAGGAAGACTCCCTCTGCCCACAGGGTAGTGCACAGCAGTTTTGGGGTGGGGGGCAGTTCTGGGGCCCAAGTGGGCCTCAAGAGATGAAGTGGGTTGCAGTGTAGTGGGAGGGCAGACACAAAAACTGCCAAGTGCCATGAGGAAGAGGGGAAGCCACAACCCCAGACTCCCAAGGAGGTGTCTTCCTGCAGGACGCCCCTTCAGATGGCAGTCTGCTGCTCAGAAGCCCCAACTCAACCTGCAAACTGGCTTCTTCTAAAGTCGCAGCACCCTAGGGGCCTCAAGACACATCTAGCCCATTCCCCTACCATTGCATGCGTGCCAACTTAGGAGAGAGGGCAAGGAGTTGCCTAAGACCACTTAGACGGTTTGTGAAGCTGGAGCGAGGTTTCAGGTGGTGGACTTCCAAGCCCACTGCCCCACATTTTTCCTAAGACCAAGGTAGAAGTCTTCCTCCTGTTTTCCACCTCAACAATCAAAGTGTCTCTCTTCTTGGCCTCGGGACTGTGAGCCATGCTCAGGATGTGAAGTCAGATAGGGACATCTTTGAGTTCATAAACATCTCCTGTTCATAAATACCCGACTAAAGACTGAAGCTTCCACTGCTCCCAAAATAGCTTTGGATCCCAGCACAGGCATTTCCAAGAACAGATTTTTATCCTTTCAAGAATTCCGTGAAAGAGCTGGGTGCAATGTGTGCCCAGCTACTTGAGAAGATGAGGCCGGAGGATCGCCTGAGCCCAGGATTTGAGATCGGCTGGACAACACAGTGAGATCCTCAGCCCAAATAAATAATCAGTAAACAAAAAGTAAATATTAAAAATAATCAATCCAAGAATTCTGTAAAAGCAAAAAATCCTCTGGTTTGTATGCCTACCAGAGTTTCCTGAACCTGGTCACACACACTGCCCTGACCCTGACTATGATCTCAGACTGTGGATACAGATTAATCTGAACTCCGGATAAGGAAGTATCTAGTATGGTCCATTATAATCCTGGTCACTCTCATTTCAATTTATTTTGACACGATATTAGGCTACTCTGAACATGCAATTCCCCAAGACTTTTATTTAAAGGGGATTTCTTGCTTGTAGTAAGTCTTGGGATTGACTCCTCCATAGCCATATCAGGGCTAAGTGATTACTCTGAACCAGTCAATTTCCTTCCCTTCGCCAGTGACTGGTTTGGAGCTAAATAGTCCCATGCCAATAGGTGTTGAGACCCAAGGGAGAGGCTGTGAGTTCAGAAAAGAGAAGCCTGCCTTTTTAACCCACTAATCTGTTAACATTACGTTTGTGGCTGAGCACAGTGGCTCAGACCTCTAATTTCAGGACTTTGGGAGGCTGACATGGACGGATCACTTGAGGCCAACATGGTGAAACCCTGTCTTTACTAAAAAACCAAAAATTAGCTGGGCGTGGTGGCATGTACCTGTAATCCCAGCTACTCAGGAGGCTGAGGCAGGAGAATCACTCGAACCGGGAGACAGAGGTTGCAGTGAGCTGAGATCATGCCATTGCACTTTAGCCTAGGTGACAGAGTGAGACTCCATCTCAAAACAAAAAACAAAAAACAAAAAAACCCACAATAGGTTTGTGTCCTTGGTGGCTGCAGAAGCCCTCCAGTAACACCAAGGCACCAAAGGACCCAGTCCCCGGACTGGAAGCCCTATTAAGGTGTGGCAGAGGGGAGAGATGAAAGAATTTGTGACTACTGATGTCACTGAGCTGCAGAATTAACAGCCAGGAAGCCAGCCTTGCTTCCTGCTCTGTGAGATGATACACTTAATAGGTTCCGTCCTTGGAGATAGGACTCCCGGTATTTGCTGATGGAAATATTACACACCATCCCCAGCCCCCACTCCCCTGCCACACCTGGCCCCAGTGTTTACAATGGCAAGTCCTGCCATGGAGGGCTGGCTGCCTCAGAACATCTCTTGGGGAAACCAGTCCTGCCTGAACTGGAGGGAGATTGCTAAGCATGTTGCACCCCACACCTCTTGCTTTTTGGTTTTTGGTTTTTTTGAGGCAGGGTCTCACTCTGTTGCCCAGGCTGCAGTGCAGTGGTGTGATCATGGCTCATGGCTGCCTCAACCTCCTGGGCTCACACAATCCTCTGGTCTCAGCCTCCCTCCAGAGAAGCTGGGACTGCAGACGTGTGCCACCACACCCAGCTAATTTAAAAAAAAATTGTAGAGATGAAGTCTCACTATGTTGCCCAGGCTGGTCTTGAACTCCTGGGCTCAAATACTCCTCCCACCTTGGCACCCTAAAGTGCTGGGATTACAGGCATGAGCTGCCTTGCTCAGCCATGTTGCCCCTTGAATGCAGGAGTATTGCCTCTTCCAGGCAGAAGTTCCTCTTATTCAGTGAGACAAGCACAGACCCAGATAATTACATGAGCTGCCACTGGAAGAGCTGTTGTTAATTTTGATGGCAATAAAAGTCCTTGCCAGTACGTTAAGCTAATTTCATGAAAGTGCTGGGAGGAGGGTCATGAGCTGGATCCCAGATTATTAATAATGTCGAGCTTCATTTGAACCATTCAGAAAATTCCTCTCAGTTGCCTCCAGCAAACTGCCACAGGTTGCTACTTTCCTCTGAAATCAACAGTCTTCTCATAGGCAAATGTGGATTTTTTGTTTTTCCCTAGAAAATAATTAAAGTCACAAAGCCCAATAAATACTTCAACAGAATGTAGTTTTAATTAAAATACCGCCACCAGTTCTGCAGTTGCAGGTGTCTCTTCACAAACAGGTATGCTGGTGACAGCCACTAGCATCAGAGTCTGAGTCTGAGTATCTGAAGCTAGAAACCTTTACAAATACTAATAGTAATTCTGGTTGCTGCCAATACCCATGGTGTGTGCAGAGGGGGCGGTGGTGGTGAAGAGCGATGTCTGGAGGCAGAGCCAAGGTCCTCCCCTGTCAGGGAGGCAGGACACAAGCCTGCAGGGATGTGTGCAGCAGAACATTTTATCATACCTGTGTCCAACTCTGCAAGGCAATTATAATGGCTAATTCAGCTATTGTAGAAAAAAAATAGCTCATGTACTTAGCAATAAGTGGCAGGTACTAAGTGCTTTGTATACACTGACTCACTCATTTAATCCTCAAGTGAAGCATAAGTACTCTTTTTAACCATTTTTATTTTTTATTTTTAGACGGAGTCTTGCTCTGTCGCCCAGGCTGTAGTACAGTGGCACGATCTCGGCTGATGACATCTTCTGCCACCTGGATTCAAGCGATTCCCCTGCCTCAGCCTCCTGAGTAGCTGGGACTGCAGGCACACACCACCACGCCCGGCTAATTGTTTTGTATTTTAGTAGAGACGGCATTTCACCATGTTGACCAGGATGGACTTGATCTCCTGACCCAGTGATCTACCTGCCTCGGCCTCCCAAAGTTTTGGGATTTTAGCCATGAGCCACCACGCCCTGCTTTTTTCTTTCTTTCCTTCTTTCTTTTTTTTTTTTTTTGAGACGATATCTCACTCTGTTGCCCAGGCTGGAGTGCAGTGGCATGATCTCGGCTCACTGCAACCTCTGCCTCCTGGGTTCAAGCGATTCTCCTGCCTCAGCCTTCTGCAGATTACAGGCATGTGCCACTATGTCCAGCGAATTTTTGTATTTTTAGTAGAGATGGGGTTTCACCATATTGGCCAGCCTGGTCTCAAACTCCTTCCTGATCTCATGAGCCACCTGCCTCGGCCTCCCAAAGTGCTGGGATTACAGGCATGAGCCACCGCGCCTGGGTGATACTCTCATTTATGCTTTTTCTTCTTGAGGCACAGACAGGTTAAATAACTTGGCTAAGGACACACAGCCAGTACATGATGGAGTCTGATGCTAGAACCTGCCCTCCTGATGACTACATAAAACCCGCCTGTACAAGGAAAGGCCCGTGGGGGGGAGTATAAACAGGGCCTGGCTTCCCTGAGGAGTGATCTTTCGGCGGAAGTTAGAAAAGGAAAGCAGCTTCTTGGAGGTGAGGGGCTGAAGAGAACACTCTGTGTGTGTTTGTGTGTGTGTGTGTGTGTGTGTGTGTGTGTGTGTGTGTGTGTGTGTGTGTGTGTGTGTGTGAATGCGTGCAGAAGCTGAAAGATGGGAAGCAGTGAATGTTCAGAGGCTTCTGGCTGGAGGGCAGCTGTGGGGAAGGTCTCCGCAGCCTTAGCCGGCTGCTATGCTGCGATGTTTGATGCCCATCTGGGCCCCGGCTTTCTTATTCTCAGAGGCCCTTCCCACATCCTTAGGCAAGTCCACTAAATCTTCCACGTGCCACATTAAAATACAAGGGCATGTACGACTCTGAGTGCAGTTGCAACCGAATCGTTTGCACAATGTTGCATGTCCTAAACATTCGATCAAACATCGATTACTTCCAATTCTGCAGTTTTCTTTGCCCCTCTTGGCGCCAACAGATTTTCTTTTTCAGATCTCACACATTTATTTTAATAGGCCCCTGACAAAGTCATAAGCCTCAGAGAGAAGGCAGAGTGGGAGAGGCATATAGGAAGCTTTCGTGCCAGGGACTAGTAGCTCAAGAATTAGGAGACGCCCTGGGCACTAGAAACACTCCGCAGCGCGAAGCAGGGACCGTGCCTGTGCTGTGTAGGGGACCAGAGGTTGCAGATACCTGGGACATAGACTGGGTGGGCACGGGAAGTAAAGCCTAGGAACTTTGGTTAAGCACGCCCCACTGGAATATTGCGCAGCGGGACTGCAGGGGTCCAGCCAGCATCCTCCTCCGCTGACCTGCCTCTGCGCCTGGCAAGCGGCGTCCAGCAGGGGGCGCGCGCGGACCAGGCCTGGGCCCTAGGACAGCGCGGACGCAGTCGCCGGAGCAAGTCCCCACATCCAAAGGGTTCCAACCCTCCCCGCCCTCCTGGAGCTCCGGGTTCGCGACTTTGAAGACAGGGGTCGATCCGCCAAAAGCGGCCAGGCGCTCCAGCTCTCCATTCCTGGGTCTGCCTGGGATCGGTCCTAGCCTGGTTAGAAGCCTTAGTCTGGATTCCTCAGATTCTGAATCTGGGGCCCTCTGCGATCGTGGCTTGGAATCTTATCACCCTCCCCTCCCCCACCCCTACTTCCACACACCTGATTAGTTGTCTGTTTCTTTAACGATCAAAGACGTGGGCGGCGGCGGGGTGATGTCTCGGTTCCCGGCTCCCCATCCCTCCAGTAACTGTGTCATTATTAACGTTATAAACATTAGACCCGCTTCTGCGCGCCGGGCGGCGCCGCACGAGGTGCGCGCAGTCTTCTGGCTGAGCTCGGAGACAGACCCAGAAGTCGCGGCTCCCATTCCAGGCCTCGGCGGACTCTGCCTGGGGCGACTCAGCTTCAGCGCTGCCCGGGCGGGCACTGGGCTCTCCAGGGTCGAGGGCAGGGGTAAGGGGCGTCTTTTCCCCAGGGCAGCCTCCGGGAACAAAAGCATTTGCTGCAGAGTGAGCTAGAGCCGCCGCGGCCCTGGGGAGTCAGCGGCCGCGCAGGGGTGGTCACCGCATCCGTAGCTACCCTCCAGGCCCGAGAGCCCCGTCTCCCTGCCGAACTCGTTGGCTTCTGCAATCCTGTCAAGAGCAAGAAAAGGGGGTCTTCCATGGTCCTCGGGCCCCGAGGTTACGGGGTTGCTTATGGGACAGGTTCCTGAAGTCCTGGGAAACCCTGGGCAGATAGCGAGCCCATTGTGCCTTCCAGTACCCAGATTCTGCCTCCCTGCCGAAGGCAAAAAGAAAAAAAATAGGTGAAAACCGGGGGAGGGCCCAGGGCCTTGAGCCTCCCCGCCTGGCGCCCCTCATTCAGTCCCGAAAAGTCACCTGGACACGTCATCCCAGACCGGACTCAGCTGCAGCTGCTGGGCCCTGCCTCCTAAGATCCTTCCCTGGCACAGGCTCCCAAGACCGCCCCCTCAGGGCTCCCAAGACCCGGACAACTGTCCAGGACGCAGCTCCCCGCCCCCACCCCCACCCCCACCATGTGCGGGAGACAAAGAGGGCCGTGCTGGTCCAGCCGTCCGCGTCATTCTCCCGAACCCGCAAGGCCTAGAAACCTCAGGGACTCACTCCCAGGCTAGGGACCCAATCCTGGCTGTCCCACCATAGGGTCCCCGGCAGGGACGGGCCACAGTGCTGTCACCCCTCGAGCCTTCTCGAAGACGCTTTCCCGGAAAGGCACCCCGCGCCTTCTCTGCGGGTCGGCTGGGGATACTCCAGGCCCGAGCAGGCGGTGTGAAGTTCTATGTTCTGAACTGGACTGAGCGAGATGCGATGGTCCCAGCCCGCTGGGCCGCCTGTAGCGACCGCAGGAGTAGGAGAGAGGGAGGGACGCGGAGTGTGAGCGCACCAGTCTGTTCATATTTAATTTACAAAGCAGCCTCGGAACCCCGGGCCGGGTGGTCTCTTTAGATGCTGCGCTCTTAGCCTGTCTCTCTTCCCCACCCCCTGCCCTGGCTCATTAAGATGCTCAACACTCAAATCGGGGTATTGATCTCCACAGAAGCCCCAAACCCACGCCATCGACCCAACGCAAGAGACCTCCAAGGCCCGCGGTGATGGCTGGGGGGTTTGGTGCGCCCGGAGAGCTGGGTGGCTACAGAACGGGTGGGGATTCTGTGAGTCTCTCGGAGCCTGAATCCCTTTCCCGGTTCTGGCCGGTAGCTGTCTCCAGGGCTAACGTGGGCAGCGCAGGGGGCGGAAACCGGGTTTTAGCCAAATGCCTCGACATCCCTGCGCCTCCGCCTCCTCGTCGCTGAAAGAAATGTCGGGGTTTCATCAGAGCTAGGGAGCGAGAGTCGGGAACAGCGAGTCTGTTGAAGCCGGCTGTTGTGTGAGGGTGTGAGACGGCGGGACGGTGGGGGGCCACCGCGGCTTGGGGGATAGTGCATGTGGGGTTGACCGTGTGTCTGCTTGAGAGGCTGTGAAGACATGGGGGGCGGGGATGGGAGAAATGCTCCGGCCTGAAGTCCCCAGCCCAACGCGCTCAAGGATCAGGAGTAGCGGAGGTTTTGCCACCATCCTTGTCTGTGCTCCTGTCTGCTGCAGCTTCCGTGCCCCATTCTCCTGGAGCAGGCAAGACCTGAAAGTGAGGTGCTTGGGTGCGCTCGGAAGAGCTTCCCCCTGCTCCACCTGTCCCGTGGTGCGCGCAGGCCAACGCGTGGGGCAGTGGGCTTCAAGCCCTGGTTTAGCCACAAAAGACTAGATGTAAAGAGTTCCGGCTTAAGAGTCTGGGCAGGGCTGCGGTGGACTGGGGAGGGGGGCGTCCCTTCCCAGCACGCCCTGCAGGGCTGTGCGTTCTGGTCTCGGGTTAGACTGGCAGGCGGGGTGGGGAGGGGGCGGCGGGGGAGACTAGGGCTTATATCAGCCCAGATCCAGGCAAAAATGGCAGGGAGGGCGAGGCGCTCTGCTAACACTATCAATTATGCATTGTGTTGAACGTGGCTTCGGGGAGGAGGCGGCTAGCAGCGGGGGGTGCGGCAAGGATGGGTCCTCCCGAGCTCGGCTGCGTGCAGCTCAGCGGGTCCCGCTCGAGGTCTCTCGGTGCCACCGCCTGCATTTGCAAAAAGAGTTTAAGGGCAAAGACACGCCTTCCCCCCCACTTCAGCCGCGCGCCTTTCCTTCCCCCAAATTCCTCAAAGATGGTTTGTCTCACGTGTTGCAGGGCGTGAAAGCGGCTTGCATTCAATTAGCAGCGAAGCTCGCAGGCGCTGGCGGGACGGGCGCGTGAGGGTGAGTTCGCGCGAATGTGTGTCTGTGTGTTCGTGAGGAGATCGGTAAGTGTCCCGGGTGCAGGTGTGCCCGTGAAAATGCGTGTGAACGTAGCGGGGGCTCAACATATTGATGCGATTATTACCTGATCCTGGACGATTGTAACGTGTGAAGGTCGACTATGGGGAGGGTGTGAGGGACTGTGTGTGCGCGAATGTGTTTGAACGTGGGATGGGGAGCGATGTGATGAGGGGCAGTAACAATGTCAGCGGGTGTGTAAATGTGAGGGTACGTGGGTTATGGGGGTGCAGTAGGCTGCGAAGAGCCCACCCAGGACGGTGGGCGAGGGACGCCCCTTGTGACCGACGTGTCTTGGCCTTGGGGAGGGTCTCCGTGGCTTTAACAAAAGTAGAGGCAGCAGGAGGTGGGAGAGGCTGTGCGCGTCCCCGCCAGTCCCGGGAGCGCGCAAGGACTTTCTCCAACCTGCAGCCGGAGAGGTGGGGGGAGCGGACGCAAAGGGAAAAACTGAAGTGGTACTTTGGGGCCACCGAGTCCCCGAACTTACCTGTCCCTTTCTTTGCCGCCTCCCCCTCCCCCGTTTTCCCCACAGCCACAATAAACGCTGGTATCTTCCTGGGCAGTGGTCTCTGATCCACTACACCGGGTCTGGAGAAGGAGTTTCAGCTCCAGGGCATTTACTGGGAGTCGGCGAATATCAGGTAAGCAATGGGGGCCATCCCACAACCTTGACCCAGGTGGGGAAAGGTCAGGCCTTGGGCACCTGATGGGGGCGGGGTGGGGGGGTGGGGAGGTGCTGTCTAGGAGGAACCGGGAAGGGAGGGGAGGGATCCTCCCAGAGAAGCAAAGGCAG
The DNA here is from genome assembly GCA_963574635.1 of Cheracebus regulus. Classification (NCBI taxonomy): domain Eukaryota; kingdom Metazoa; phylum Chordata; class Mammalia; order Primates; family Pitheciidae; genus Cheracebus; species Cheracebus regulus. Next base: position 140,199 of record CAUYQU010013509.1, on the reverse strand, counting down.
AGTGAAGGAATAGGTTCTCACAGACAGGGTGTGGGAGGGACTCTGCCAAACCTGACAGGCCCTCCAGATGGGGGCAGGGAGTCTGTGCAAGTTCGATTGTGTGACCGGGTTTAAGGTGTTATGGGGAGCGGATCCTTAGGCACCCCAGAGCTGTGGAGAAAGGTGCAGAATCTTTCACGTTCTCCAGCTTCATTAGCTAGTGGCAGCCCCATGACCTGTTGGCTGAGGACGCTTCTGCCGCCGGGAGCCATCTGGGGAACCTAAGGGAAGCTCTAGTGACCGCTCCCCCAACACACCTGGTCCAAGCATGGGGGAGGGCCTCCTTCCCCATAAGGAAGGTTGGCAGAGCAGCCCTTCTTCTCAGCTCACAGGAGCTGCAGCCCGGGGCAGGTGACTTTGGCCTTGGCCGCAGAGGGGCATGGGGGTGGGCTTCCCCAGATCCCACGACTCAGGTCAGACAGGGCAGCTTCTCCTCTTGCTTCTCTGCTGGGTTTTGGTCCCAGTGGAGGGCTGTGTGCACACACAGGTGCACGCCTGTCTTTCTGTGGGTGGGTCGGTTTGTGTGAGGACTTTGTCCTTGTGTCTATCAATTCTCACAATGGACAGGAAAGTGCTTTGTACGGTGGTGGAAAACTGTACAAATGCCGGTTCAGTTAAGAGAACAATGAGGTCTCCAGGGTCTATTGTGTCCATGTCTGGGTGCATATGTGTTTGTGAGTTTAGGAAATGTGTTGCGAGCATCAGGTCTTCTAAACCCCTGCGGAAGTTGCCGGTTTGATGATGAAGCCCCAACATATGTTTGTATTGTTGTGCGCCTGCATGGGCGTGTGTGTGAGTGCTGTGCGTGGGACAAAGGTTCCAAGGAGGACAGCCCTCACGGACAAAAATATCCTTCCTGGGTATCCATTTCACCGGGTTAAATGAAGGCTTAGAAACCAAGAGAGGGGTCCGTGCGGAGCCCGCTGGAGATGGGCGAGCTGCGGAGCCTACGGAGGCGTCAGCTCCCGCGTGAAGGAAGGAGTAGGGAGGGAAAAAAGTGTGATGTGCCCGGCCGCTGGAAAAGGAAATTAGGGCCCTGGGCGGCAGCATCCGTTGAGCCCCGAGATTTTTATTGACTTCCACTTCTGGCCAAGAGAGGCTCCTGGCCATAGAGGCGGTTACCGGAGCTCTGGCACTTGTGCTAGACGGGTTTGTGGAGGCAGAGCTCGATAGTCGAGGTAAGCTGGGGTTCGGTGAGTCACCTTCTTTCCTCTTCCCCTGGCTTCCCTATCTGCAGGAGCCGCGATGTTCCCCCTTAAGGCCCTGTGGTTGGTCTGGGCGCTTCTAGGAGTGGCTGGAGCATGCCCGGAGCCGTGCGCCTGCGTGGACAAGTACGCTCACCAGTTCGCTGACTGCGCTTACAAGGAGTTGCGCGAGGTTCCCGAAGGACTGCCTGCCAATGTGACCACGCTTAGTCTGTCTGCCAACAAGATCTCAGTGCTACGGCGCGGGGCCTTTGCGGATGTCACGCAGGTCACGTCGCTGTGGCTGGCGCACAATGAGGTGCGCACCGTGGAGTCAGGCGCACTGGCCGTGCTGAGTCAGCTCAAGAACCTCGACCTGAGCCACAACTTCATATCCAGCTTTCCGTGGAGAGACCTGCGCAACCTGAGCGCGCTGCAGCTGCTCAAAATGAACCACAATCGCCTGGGCTCTCTGCCCCGGGACGCACTCGGTGCGCTACCCGACCTGCGTTCCCTGCGCATCAACAACAACCGGCTACGTACGCTGGCGCCCGGCACCTTCGACGCGCTCAGCGCGCTGTCACACCTGCAACTCTATCACAATCCCTTCCACTGCGGCTGCGGCCTTGTGTGGCTGCAGGCCTGGGCCGCGAGCACCCGGGTGTCCTTACCCGAGCCCGACTCCATTGCTTGTGCCTCTCCTCCCGCGCTGCAGGGGGTGCCGGTGCACCGCCTGCCCGCCCTGCCCTGTGCACCGCCCAGCGTGCGTCTGAGCGCTGAGCCGCCACTTGAAGCACCCGGCACTCCACTGCGAGCGGGACTGGCGTTCTTGTTACACTGCACCGCCGACGGCCACCCCACGCCCCGCCTGCAATGGCAACTTCAGATCCCCGGTGGCACTGTAGTCTTAGAGCCGCCAGTTCAGAGCGAGGAGGACGACGGGGTTGGGGTGGAGGAAGGAGACGGAGAAGGAGATGGGGACGTGCTGACGCAGACCCAAGCCCCAACCCCGACACCGGCACCTGCTTGGCCGGCACCCCCAGCCACCCCGCGCTTCCTGGCCCTAGCAAACGGCTCCCTGTTGGTTCCCCTCCTGAGTGCCAAGGAGGCGGGCGTTTACACTTGCCGTGCACACAATGAGTTGGGCGCTAACTCTACGTCAGTACGCGTGGCGGTGGCAGCAACCGGACCCCCAAAACACGCGCCTGGCGCCGGGGGCGAATCCGACGGGCAGGCCCCAACCTCTGAGCGCAAGTCCACAGCCAAGGGCCGGGGCAACAGCGTACTGCCTTCCAAACCCGAGGGCAAAATCAAAGGCCAAGGCCTGGCGAAGGTCAGCGTTCTTGGGGAGATCGAGCCGGAGCCGGAGGAGGACACAGGTGAGGGAGAGGAGGCCGAAGACCAGACCCTTGCTGACCCGGCGGAGGAGCAGCGCTGTGGCAACGGGGACCCCTCTCGGTACGTTTCTAACCACGCGTTCAACCAGAGTGCAGAGCTCAAGCCGCACGTGTTCGAGCTGGGCGTCATAGCGCTGGATGTGGCGGAGCGCGAGGCGCGGGTGCAGCTGACGCCGCTGGCTGCGCGCTGGGGCCCTGGGCCTGGCGGGGCTGGCGGAGCCCGGCGACCTGGGCGGCGACCCCTGCGCCTACTCTATCTGTGTCCAGCGGGGGGCGGCGCGGCAGTGCAGTGGTCCCGCGTGGAGGAAGGCGTCAACGCCTACTGGTTCCGCGGCCTGCGGCCGGGTACCAACTACTCCGTGTGCCTGGCGCTGGCGGGCGAAGCCTGCCACGTGCAAGTGGTGTTTTCCACCAAGAAGGAGCTGCCCTCGCTGCTGGTTATCGTGGCAGTGAGCGTATTCCTTCTGGTGCTGGCCACAGTGCCCCTTCTGGGCGCCGCCTGCTGCCATCTGTTGGCCAAACATCCGGGCAAGCCCTACCGTCTGATCCTGCGGCCTCAGGCCCCTGACCCCATGGAGAAGCGCATCGCCGCGGACTTCGACCCGCGTGCCTCCTACCTCGAGTCCGAGAAAAGCTACCCGGCAGGCGGCGAGGCGGGCGGCGAGGAGCCAGAGGACGCGCAGGGGGAGAGCCCTGAGGAAGACGCGGAGCAGGGAGACCCAAGTGGGGACCTGCAGAGAGAGGAGAGCCTGGCGGCCTGCTCACTAGTGGAATCCCAGTCCAAGGCCAACCAAGAGGAGTTCGAGGCGGGCTCTGAGTACAGCGATCGGCTGCCCCTGGGCGCCGAGGCGGTCAACATCGCCCAGGAGATTAATGGCAACTACAGGCAGACGGCAGGCTGAACCTCGGCCCACCGGGCCCACTCATTCCCCATCTCCACCTAGGGTGCCTGGGAGCAGCAGTCTAGAGCTTGGCAGGACTTCTGTCCCCCGCCCCCAACCTTCACCTACTCCTCCCTCTTACCACTCTCCAACCTTGAACTACTAGGGACTTCTAGTAGGGAGTGGGCCGATTTCACCAGTCCCTGCTACTCACGCCTGCCATTCTCCCTGCGGGCTGGATCCCCTTCCCAGCCAAGCACAGTGTCCCTCTTTCCTCGTGTAAGACACCACCCGCAGACGATGGGGCGATATCTATGCCCCTCCATTCCCATCGCGATTATCTGTGAAATCCGTCCCACAGCCATCACAGGTTCTGGAGCCAGAGGAAACGAGCGAAGATGTTGGAAACCGCGTGGTAACGCTGTGGTTCTGGGAACAGCCGGGTCCAGTGGAGTGCTGTGGGGTCCTGCCTCGACCCCTCCCTCCCTCCCTTCCTTCCTTCCCTCCCTCCTTCCTCTCTTCCTTCCTTCCTCTCTCTCTCTCTCTCTTTCTTCTTTCTTTCCTTTTAACGGAAGGCTGGAGTGCAGTGGCAGCGATCTCGACTCACTGCAACCTCCGCCTCCCGGGTTCATGCGATTCTCCTGCCTCAGCCACCCCGAGTAGCTGGGATTACAGGCGCCCGCCACCACGCTCAGCTATTTTTTTGTATTTTTAGTAGAGACAGGGTTTCGCCATGTTGGCCAGGATGGTCTCGATCTCTTGACCTTGTGATCTGCCCGCCTCGGCCTCTCAAAGTTCTGGGATTACAGACGTGAGCCTCGGCGCCCGGCCCCTCCTCCCTTTCAATCCCTACTCCCAGAAGCCAGGATTCGCCGCAACCCCTAGTTTTTAGTTCCAAATGCCCCTCCCGGCGGGGAATCAAAACCTCCGTCCTCTCACCCCCACCCCACTTCTGGCCTGTTGGGAGTCCAGCCCGGTGCCTGGGGCGCCGTTCAGCTCCACGCTCAGATTTTCCTATTTTCGTTGTTTTCAAAGACAGCGACATTTCAGGTCTGGTGCTAACACCCCCTTCCCAGCCTTTGGGAAAATCCGGTGTGTGTGTCGCGGGGTGGGGAGGGAATGCGTTTTCTGTCGTCTCTCTCCTAACTTGAAGCGCCGCAGGACCGCGCGCCCCTTGGAGGCGGAGGGCACGGACTTGGTCCCGGGCCAATTTCGTTGTCCCTGTGTTCGGCTTTCCGGAGGTCCGTGCGCCAGACAGCGCAGCTCCCGCGGCTCCACCCCGCCCAGACCCTAGCTGGAAAGCGCCGGGGGCGGGGGAAGCTGACTGTGGCCTCCCGGGCCGCCGCTGTCGTGGGTGGGGGGTAGCTCGCGCCCTAGTTCGCACAAAGCCTGCGCGTGACTCTGCGGTTGGATCCGGATGGAGCCCAGCCCCTCCATCCTGGCGTCCCGGTCCTCGCCCCGCCCCGCCCCACCCTCCCCTGCTTCGGCGGGAATCCTATTTGCCCGGCGTGTAGTCCTAGACAAGCGTGCCCTGTAGGAGAAAAGTCTGTGTTCTGTAAAGTGTGACCGTGTCGTGTAGGGGGGCGGGCGGTGGGACAGATGGGCGGGAAGGGAGGGAAGGGGAGGGGTGCGGCGCGGCGACTTGAGGCGAGGTTCTTTTTCCATTTTGAAAGAAAGTGTGGGGGTTGGGGTGGGGGGAGTTTCAGTCCTCGGGACCAGCGCTCCCACCGAAGCGCAGCACACGCGCGGGCCTGGGGCGGAGTAGCCCCCCGGAGCCCGTGCCCTTTTCTAAACGCGTCTGTATGTAAACAGTCAATAAAACAATCGCTTTGAACTGGGCTCTGTGACTTTTTGCCAGGGCACAGAGGGAGGAGGCCTGGGCGATGAAGGAGCAAACCGCGGAAGGAGGGCGTCCCTGGAGCCTCCCGTTGGGATCTTTTGTGTGATTTGGTGTTTGTGTGAGTATCCCTTGATTTTTTGCCAGGTGTTGCATCCAGCCTTGCTCTTGGTACCTCCAACTCCAGGGTGAGGTGACAAAAAACGAAGGCAGGCTGGAAGTGAGTAGGGGGAGGTCGCAAGAGGGGGGTGGGTATCTGCAGACCCTAAACATCGAATCTGAGTGTGTGCACATGCACATTTGCACTCGAGGGTGTCAGCACCCTCTTCACTCGAGACTGTTGGTGTAGTGGGGTGTGGCTGTGTGTGGTGTCACACTGCCCAGTTTCTGTCTCCACATCAGCCCTCTAGTTCCCTGAGAAGCTGGTGGGAAGGGTTGGGATTCATAGGAACCAGACTGCTGTGGCTTGCACAAGAGAAGTCACAAATAACACCAAGTTCCAAGCGGGTGAATGATGTAAAGCAGGAAAGGGGGAGAACCTGGCCAGGCTGATTCAAGTGTGTGTGTTGTGTGGGCGGGTGGGGAACGCTCAGTGAATGATGCATGGACCACTGTCAGGGTGTGCCAAGGGGGTGCACCTGTGGAACCAGGGTTGAAAACACTGATTTCATAATCCTAGAAGGGGGGCTTTTTGGGTGGGGAATAGGAGAGATGGCAGATCAACAAGGGAGACTGTGCTCCTGCCCAGCCCAAAGCACAGGGATTGGGCTGCTGTGTGTTTCAGCTGAATCCCACTAAGATGGGAGGAGGTGGGGAAGAGAGGTGGAAGAGGAAAGCAACAGAAATGGAAAGCAGATAAAGATTCCATCTCTCCTCTCCCTTCTTCCTGCTTCCAATTGCTTGTCCGCTTTGTGGATCTTCCTAATTGGACCAGCCCAGGCTGGAAAACAGGCCCAAGCTGGGGTGCTCAGCACCCTACCCCAGCCTCAGCTCTGTCTTCTGGCATAGGTGGTGACTGTGACACTTTCTGGGGCCTGAGCCCAAGCTCCCTTCCCAGACCAGCAAAGCTGTTTTGGAGAAATAACGCCTTCTGGGGACCACAGCCTCAGCCCTGCCCCTGGTCACAGCCCAACACTGCAGTCCACCCCACTAGCTGGGACACAACTCAGGAATATTATCTTTTAGGAAGACGGCTGCTTTGTTCCACTGGCAACTCCTACCTCTGAGCAGGGGGCAAGGACTGGCCCAATTCCTAGGGCCTGTTTAGGAATCCACCCACATGATTGCCTCTTTGCGAACAGGCCTGGCTGGGCCAGTGAATGCTCGGCAGTTTTGGTGCAACTCAGTCCTCTGGTCATGGGTCTCTTGTGGGAAGACAGGCCCCTTCCTTTCCCTCCCTGTCTAAGAATTGGGGGCCCTCCTTAAGACCCTCTAGATCCTGAGTGCCACTAGGGCAGATGGAGAGGAGCTGAAAGCTCTGCCCTTGTTTGTCCAGGGCCACGCTTCCTAACGGATGAGCAAACACTACTTAGCTAGATCTTGAGATTTCTGGGCATGGCCAGGCCCAAAGGCTCCACCTACAGGCAGAAAGCATTAGGTGTTGGCGGCCAAGGACCAGGGTGCTGGCACACTCTGCCAACTGCCCACTGAGATCCCAGCCCTCTCAGGAACACTCTAGTGTCTGTCCAAAGGGTTGGCACATGCACAGAATTGTCCCCAGCCTCTGGCCTTCTTCCTACTTCTTTTTAAATTTTATTAATTTATTTAATTACATTAAAATAAAATGTCTTCCTTTCATTTCCTCTCCCTCATTCCTCTTTCTGTTCCTTTTTGAGTTGTTCCAATTCAACAGCCATTTCTTTTTTTTTTTTTTTTTTTGAGACAGAGTTTCGCTCTGTCGCCAGGTTGGGATGCAGTGGCATGATCTCGGTTCACTGCAACTGCAACCTCCGCCTCCTGGGTTCAAGTGATTTTCCTGCCTCAGCCGCTCAAGTGGCTGGGACTACAGGCACATACCACCAGGCCCAGCTAATTTTTTTTGTATTTTTGGTAGAGACGGGGTTTCACCATGTTGGCCAGGATGATCTTAATCTCCTGACCTCGTGATCCGCCCTCCCCAGCCTCCCAAAGTGCTGAGATTACAGGCATGAGCCACTGTGCCGGCCCTCAACTACCAATTTGAGGTTGAATTCTTTTTCACAGGGTCCCCATAAGGTGGTTGTACAACTTTGGCTTGTACTTATCCAGAGATGGGAGCTCATGTTCCACTCCTTCCTTCCGGGGAACCAGTTGTTGAGCAGTTTAAAATGTGTCTCTGCCTGGGTTCCACCCCTCAGGCCTGACTGCCCCTGGCAAGCGCTCTGGGAGAACCTGCCAGGTCCCTCTCTCCCTGGCTGCAAGGCTTTCCAATCAATGCAACTTTTTTGAGCCTTTCCTGTATGCTTCATGTGCTGTGCTAGCTTCACTCTCTCTGGTGCGTTTTGCTGTAAAACTTATTTGGATACTGCATGGGAATGGAGTCTAATGGCTTGAGGAGTGTGTGTGTGCATGTGTGTGTGTGTGTGTCTTGAGAGACCTGGAAAATGGTCAGAGAATGCAATATGATAGCAGTAGCCTCAGAACTCAGAGCAATTTATCAGGAGCAGTAATTCTCTGAGCTACAGAAACCAGATGGCCAGGATGTGGCCTTGAATCATCGGATCAGAAACCTGTCTAAAGAAAGGTGATTTGAAAGGAGTGCCTCCTCCCCACAAATGTTTCCTAAAGATCAGCTGAAATGAGAACCGTCTTGCAGATCATTAAAGGCCATTACTATAAAAGAACAAAGGAAGGCAGGGCTTCTTTGAGAAAGAAACAGCTGCGGTAGGGTCCTCTAGTCCCAGGTCTTGTGTCTGGAATGCAGCCCTCCTCCCACGACATCCAAATAACAACCACAACTAAAGCTAGTATCTTCAGACATGGGTTGGCAGTACATGTATGGCCTGTGGCTTCCTGGTGGTTATTTTATTTTTTTCCTCCTGGATCTCAGGGGAATGCATTTTGATAGGTAGAGGGAAGGGAGTGGCATCTTACTATGACTATGCTGCCCCACAGTTGTTAACAGAGCCCCAGTTATGAGACACTCTATAGGGAAAAAGGGACCCGCTGTGTGCACAAGAGGAGGAATTGCCTGCAGAGAAAGGACCGTGACTGTGTAAGTACAGAGCAAGGGAAACTGGGTGATCTCCTTTCTCTGCAGAAAGCCAAGCCCTGTACCAGGACATAAGAAAGGCCCCTTGTGGAGGCCATAAATTGCCAAGTCTGACTCACAGATACCTTTACCTTATACATTTCCAACATAAAGATATCCACAAGAGAAATTCTGCTGGGCAGTGGGGAGGAAGCAAGTGGAGCCATTTCAGTTGTAATGTGTCAATGAATTGATTGCATTTGAAATGTAGCCACTCACACCTATCTGTTCAATGAAAAGACTTTGCCTTAGGACTCAATAGAGAATAACATTATATTGAAAATGAAAGATCTGCTGTGACTGGCACATAGAAGAGATAAATTTTTAAATGTTTTATAATATTAGCATTTTGTTCAAAATATGACCAGTGTTCCTAATGAGACTTGATATGGACTTTTTTAAAAAGCCATCCAAAGACCCCATGACAGGCCCCAAAATAAAACCGACTTGTTGGATTAAATTAGTTGGAAAGACTTTGTATCATTCCATGGTTGAATAAGTAATTTGTGTGATTTGAAGACAGCATGATTTTGAAAATTGTGCTAATTGTATGTGCTTTGTCTGGACATGTGAATGTAAGTTTAACAATTAAGTTTAAGCCCACATGGAACAAGGAGGAAAAAAAGTGTTTATATTTTTATCAGCTGTTTACTGCTTACATGTATTCCCTTGTGTATTAGGAGTTAATTCAGTTTTGCCAGATTAAATGCATTTTCCCCCAGCAACACTCGCCAACTGTTTCTTAAATTGAGTCTAAAAGCCATTCAAGGCATCCAACCATTTGAGAGAAAAATTTCTACAATTATATATAAATTACTGAGGAACTTCATAAGAATTGATCAGTGTCGAAATGGGGAGAGAATAGGAACAGAGAATTAATTATCAAATGCTTCTTAGTAATAGAGGCTTGTCACACATCCAGACTAAGAATGCTAATAGTCACCACTGAATATTAGTATAAATACCAATAATACCAATAGTAGCTCACATTTATTGAACTCTTACCATATTTCAGGCACATATTATGGATCTTACAAGCATTATGTTATCATTCCTTACAGTGATCCGGTGAGGTAATACTATTCTAATTATAGGCAAAGAAACGAAAGAGCACAGAGACTTAGTTGTTTGTTGAAGATCACACAGCTGGCAGTTTGCAGGGTTGATGTTTGACCTTTGGTTGCCTGACTCCAGTGCCAGAGCTCTTAGCCACCAAGCCAAACCTCCTCCTGTTACCTCCATAAACCAGTTAAGTGTAGAAAAATATATTTTCTATATTGTTAAATTTGCTGCTAATTATAGAGTTTGTCTAGAAAAAGGATTTCTCTTGCTGTTTCTCTTACTTCCCAAAATAGTATTTTTTTTTTTTTCAGATTATAAAAGTAATGCAGGCTGGGCGTGGTGGCTCATGTCTATAATCCCAGCACTTTGGGAGGCCAAGGTGGGCAGATCACTTGTGATCAGGAGTTTGAGACCAGCTTGGCCAACATGGTGAAACCCTGTCTCTACTAAAAATACAAAAGAAAAATAGGCAGATGTGGTGGCATGCACCAGTAATCCCAGCTACTCCGGAGGTTGAGGCAAGAGAATCACTTGAACCTGAGAATCAAAGGTTTCAGTGAATCGAGATCACACCACTGCATTCCAGCATGGGCAACAAAATGAGACTGTGTCTCAAAAAGAGAAGAAAGAGAGAGAGAGTGAAAAGAAAGAAGGAAGGAACGAAGGAAAGAGAAAGAAAAAGAAAGAAAGAAGAAAGAAAGCGAAAGAAAGAAAGAAAAAGAGAAAAGTATTGCATGCTTCAACTAGAATTGTCTTTTGTTGCTGTTTGGAATGTAAATGGGTATAGCCACTTTGGGGAAATGTTTGGCAATCTAAACATTAAAGACACACATACCTCTGACTCAGCAATCTCTCTCTTGGGTATATATCCAATAGAAATGGATGTTTACATCCATCAAGACAGAAGCGTCCTTTGGTGGATGCGAGTGCAAGGATGTTCATGGCAGTTTTATTTGTAATAGCCCCACATTGGAAACAACCTGAATATCCAACGGTAGAATGGAGGAAGTAACCTGTAATATATTCATACCCTGGAATACTACAGAACAATGAAGAGCAAACTGTAGCTACATACAACGTGGATGTCCTCATGGTGAGCGAAAGAAGCAAGACACACAAGATTATTGAATGAGTGACTTAATTTATAGGAAGTTCAAATACAGGCAAGACTAATTTTTCATGAAAAAGTTGGAAGGTACTAACAGATTAGGAGAGGGCTCAAAGGAGCCTTCTGAGATGCCAGCAATGTTCTATATCTTAATCTGGGTGGTGGCTACGTGGGTGTATGCATATGGCATATGTAGAAATCCATCAGCTACACACTTGAGTTGCGTACTTTATTGTATTTGTTTACCTCATTTTGTGTGTGTGTGTGTGTGTGATGGAATTTTGCTCTTGTCGCCCATGTCGCCCAGGCTGGAGTGCAACGGCGAGATCTCAGCTACACTGCAACCTCCACCTCCCCAGTTTAAGCAATTCTCCTGCCTCAGCCTCCAGAGTAGGTAGGATTACAGGCGTAAGCCACCACACCCAGCTAATTATTGTATGTTTAGTAGAAACGGGTTTTCACCACGTTAGTCAGACTAGTCAAACTCCTGACCTCAGGTGATCTGCCCGCCTCGGCCTCTCAAAGTGCTAGGATTATAGGTGTGAGCCACTGTGTTATACCTAATTTTTTAATTTTTTTGATACAGAGTTTCACTCTGTCACCCAGGCTGGAGTGCAGTGGTGTGGTCTTAGCTCACTGCAACCTCTGCCTCCCAGGTTCAAGCGATTCTCCTGCCTCAGCCTCCAGAGTAGCTGGGACTACAGGTGTGTGCCACTACCCCCAGCTAATTTTTGTATTTTTAGTAGAGACGGGGTTTCACTATGTTGGTCAGGCTGGTCTCGAACTCCTGACCTCTTGATCCGCCCGCCTTGGCCTCCCAAAGTGCTGGGATTACAGGCGTGAGCCATTGCGCCCGGCCTATACCTCAATTTTTAAAAATGAAAAACTAATCTTTGAAAAGAAGACAGCAAAGTAATACGTGCTCCTTATCAAACAGCACTGTCCAGTACTAGCCACTAGCCATATGTGGTTATTTACATTTTAATTTTAATTAAGGTGAAATAAAATTTAAAACTCATTCCTCAATCCCACTAGCCACATTTTAAGTACTTGATAGCCACACATTGTTAACAGCAACTGTTTATTTGCAGAGCTACAGAAAATGTCCATCCTAATGGAAAATTCTATTGCTAGTGTTGTTATAGGAAACTGAAAAATACAGAAGTGTATAGAAAAACAATTTATTACTTATAATCTAACAAATACTGTAGTAACATTTCATCATCTAACAAATACTGTAGTAACGTTTTATGTTAACTTCTAGTTTCTAAAATAATTTTTATTAAATTACAAGAGTAACATATGAATGTATTCTCAAGATAATTAAATATTAATAAACTGAAACTCTGACCATTGCCTGCAATCCTAGAGTTCTCCCCAGCGGTAACCACTCTTACTAGGGTACCGTGTATCTTTTCAGACCATTTTCTGCATGTACGTATAAACATGCAAATCTCTGCATGGAAATAGACAGCAACGCCATTAACATCACCCTGACTCAAGGAGCTTCCACCTGGTTCAGTTCAGTCTCCGCAAGTGCACAGGAAGGGTGTTACCCCCATCATCCACATCCACTGGGTGTCTAGGGCTCTCTTTCTGCTCCTCTCAAGCTGCTGTGGCCCTGGGATATTGTGAGAGGGGACACCACCTGGGGCAAGTCAGATGCACACTAGATACAGTCTCACTGCAGAACTGGCAGTGCCACTCTTGCTGGGTGTTCCCAGGGCAAAGTGTAACTGTAAATCCAGTGGCGCCATCACTCCACACTGTCTGTATGGAGAGCTGGCCTATGGCCCACTGAAGGATGGAACCATTTTTTTTTTTTTTTTTTTTAAGATGGAGTCTCGCTCTGTCACTATTCCCCCAGGCTAAAATGCAGTGGCGCAATCTTGGCTCACTGCAACCTCTGCCTCCCAGATTCAGGTGATTCTCCTGCCTCAGCCTCCCAAGTAGCTGGAACTACAGGCCCGCGCTGCCACACCCAGCTAATTTTTGTATTTTTGGTAGAGACAGGGTTTCACCGTGTTAGCCAGGATGGTCTTGATCTTCTGACCTCATGATCCTCTGACCTCATGACCCACCTACCTTGGCCTCCCAAAGTGCTGGGATTACAGGCATGAGCCACCGCACCCTGCCAGAGCTTGGAACTCTTTTGTGAAGCTGCCCTAGATTCCCTTGGAACCAACATCATCATTTCTCTCTGATGTCACTGCAGTGGCATAAGGCACAGGCTCAGTCTGACTCAGACCAATATATTTCTCAGTGTTTACCTTTTGAGTTCAGTTCTAAATTCATGAATTTTTAAACTTTCTTCATTTGATGTATGCATTTACAGCTATTAATGCCCTCCTAAGTACTACTTTAACAGCATTCCCCAAGTTTTGATAGGTAGTGTTTACATTGCCATTTAGTTTTAAATATTTTATTTCCATGAGATTTGTTCTTTGACTCATGAATTATTTAGACATGAGGTTTTACATTTTCAAATGTATGTGTTCTTTTTTTCTGACACTTTTGTTTTGGATACCACTTGCATTACATCGTTGTCAAAATACGGACTAGGTGATGCTGATTATTTGGTAATTATTAACACTTGCTTGAAGGAATCATATGTAGTCAATTTTTGTAAATGTCTATATAAGCTTGAAAAGAATGTTTATTCTTGAATTATTGGGTTACGATTTTTATGTTTTCATTAGATCAGGCTTGTTAATTTTATTGATACATATTCTCTATTTCCTCACTTAATTTTTTGTTTGCTTGTTTGTATTAATTCCTGAAAGAGGCATGTTAGAAATTGCCCATGATTTTAGACTTGCCAATTATTTCTTGTAATACTGCTCATATTGCATTGTATATTTTTGAGGCCATGTCATAAGGTGTATACGTTTTTGGTTAAATTATTATTGAAGTCTAACATACATTCAGGAAAGTACTTTCATAAAGAGAAAATGCCTTTTATGACCAGCTCCCATATCAAGAAAAGAAAATTACCAGCACTCCAGCAGTGTCTCCATGCCCCCTCGGAGTCACTCCTCCAACTCCGCTATCCTGACTTCTAATATCATAGATTAGTTTTGGCTCTATTTGAACCTCATATATTCCAGGAGTCTTCAAAATACACATGAAAAATATATATTATGAAAAAACTATGCATGATTTCAAAATTTTTTCACACCAAAATAACCTCGTACTAACTTGTTGTCACATGTCTGAACAGGATCTAGTGTGAGGCTCTGAGAAGGATAAGATATGAGTTTGAAAAGAGCCTCCATTAGAGCAACGTGAGTTCTGCTAAAATTGAAGCAAGAATGAAAATCAAATTTATGGTGAAGCTTGGGTGGAAGAATGATGAAATCATTGATGCCTTAGGAAAAGCTTATGGGGACAATGCCCCGAAAGAAATCAACAGTTTACAAATGATACCTTGTCTTAAGAAGAAATAAGATGAAGGTGAAGCCCACAGCAGCAGACCATCCATGTACATTTTTGAAGAAAAAAAAATTTTTTTTTTGAGACAGCATGTCACTCCTGTTGTCTAGGCTGGAGTGCAATGATGTGATCTCAGCTCACTGCTCCCTCGACTTCCCAAGCTCAGTTGATCCTCCCACCTTAGCCTCCAAGTAGCTGGGACTGCGGGTACACACCACCATGCCTGGCTAATTTTCTGTATTTTTAGTAGCGGTGGGATTTCTCCGTGTTGCCCAGGTCAGGCTCAACTTCTTGGGCTCAAGCAGTCCATCTGTTTCAGCCTCCCAAGGTGCTGAGATTACAGGCTTAAGCCACCACACCGGGCCCTGAATTTTTTTTTCTAATATTAATATTCTAACTCCCACTTTCTTTTTAAAAATATATTCCTAATATATCTTTTCCTAGTGTTAGAATTCATTTTTAATCAATCATGCTCTAAGGTTTACAATGAGAAAGCAGTCCCATACTTTATCCCTGATTCCAGTTCCTAGTGCTTTCCCTTCCACTTTCAACTTTTTCAGTTTGTTTGTGCTACTTCCTGCCACATTAAAAACTAACATGCTTTCCCGTTATTTTTTCAATTTTATGTTTTACCTATTGACTTCCTATGGAGGGTGAATAAATTGGTTCTCTCACAAAGACACACACACACTCAACTCTCCTTTCATCCTTCCAATATGATTAAATTGCAATTTTTGCTGAAATGATTGTTCCAATATTTACATTATAATAATTATGCAAACACAGTTCACAGCTGATCCAAGTACTGAATTATGTTTTTATTCCTTTTCTTGTACAACCTTTTGTTCTTCCTGGGGTTGATAATTACCTTTTTTTTAATGTGCTTCTTTTCTTAGTTGATAATTACCTTTTTTAAAATTTGCTTATTTTCTTAGTTTCTATTACGACACCCTAAAATTTATTGCAGAAGTATACATTTCCTCTCAATATATTTTAAAAATTAGATATTTAACCAGTTTCTCTTTCTTTCTTGGAGACACTCCCGGAGCCCCCCATCCTTCTGCTCCCAACCGGCTGCTGAAGGGCTGATGTGTAGCTGTCATCTTGGGATTCCCCGACACCATCATCCCTGTTTCCGGGTCCTCTGTCTTCCTCTTCTTGGTTTATTCCCTCTTTTTGATGGAGTACATTCTCTAGAGGAGCAGGAGAGGATCCTGATCTTGTGAGGCCTAAAATGTATGCAATGATACCGAATCACAAATGGAAAATTAGACACCACAGAAATGTGAGAAAAGAAATCACAACAAATTACAATTTTTGATAATGGTGACAATGACCACAAACCACAAAATCCAGGAAATTAGTCTAATATTAAACTGAAGGAGGATCAGGAGAAGTTGGAGTAACCAAATGGCTGCTGCCTCTCTTCTACCCTCCAAATCACTTTCGAAAATGTCTTTTATGGGCTGGGCGCGGTGGCTCACACCTGTAATCCTAGCACTTTGGGAGGCCAAAGCAGGTGGATCACCCAAGGTCAGGAGTTTGAAACCAGCCTGGCCAACATGGTGAAATCCAGTCTCTACTGAAAAAACACATACAAAAAATTAGTCATGCATGGTGGCTCATGCCTGTCATCCCAGCTACTTGGGAGGCTGAGGGAGGAGAATTGGTTGAACCTGGGAGGGGAGGTTGCAGTGAGCTGAGACTGTGCCATTGCACTCCAACCTTGGCAGCAAGAGGGAAACTCTGTCTTAAAAAAAAAAAAAGTCTCTTGTGGCTGGGTGCAGTGCCTCACGCCTGTAACTGCAGCTTTCGGAGGCCGAGGTGGGCGAATCACCTGAGGTCAGGAGTTTGAGACCAGCCTGGCCGACATAACAAAATCCCGTCTCTGCTAAAAATACAAAAATTAGCCGGTGTGGTGGTGCACATCTGTAGTCCCAGCTACTCAAGAGATTGAAGCATGAGAATTGCTCGAACCTGGAAGGCAGAGGTTGCAGTGAGCCAAGATTGCACCCTGCACTCCAGCCTGAGTGACAGGATGAGACTTCATCTCAAAAAAAAAAAAAAAAAAATCTTGTGGCCACCCTACCTGGAAACATTGCAGAAAGGGAATTCTGAAAAACAGTTCAGCCTAGTCAAGTTATCATAGTACAAAGCCACTGCACGTCGTCTTAATGGTAATGGTTTTGTAATATTTTCCAGACAGCAAATAAAAAGACAATTCTGTCTTTTCTTCTGCATGTGTGATCAAAATTTATTTTTTTAATTGGTAGTTGAGATTCATAAAACATGACTTTATACAAGTGGTCTTGAAGTTATAATACTATTGCAGTTTTGTGTCCCATAGACTTAGGGACTCTGATAAATTTGGTTTCATGGGATTCTCACTCAAAAAAAATTTTTAAAAAGTACCCTGACAATTCATTAATAGTTTTGTTGGGTATAGAATTCTAGGTTTGAAATTATTTTCCCTTAGAAATTTGAAGGTATTGGTCTATTTTGCAATGTTGAATATATTCTTGGCAGGAGAGACTGCTGGCTTTGACTAAGCTTTAATGAGAACTGAGTACTCTCCTTACAAATTTCTATATCTAATGGGAAGAGTTTTCCCCAGGCAAGCTTTTTGGCTCTATACATCTCAAACCTTGTTTGTTTTTTTCTCTACTACCAGCTGCTTCACTGCCAAATGCCTTAGAACAAGTTCATTTTTGTTTTGTTTTATTTTTGAGACAAGGTCTTGCTCTGTTGCCCTGGCTGGAGTACAGTGGCATGAACACCACTGACTGCAGCCTCAACCTCCCAGTATCAAGCAGTCCTCTTGCCTCAGCCTTCCAGGTAGCTAGGACTGCAGGCACACGGCACCATGCCTAGCTAATTTGTGTATTTTTTTGTAGAGATGGGGTTTTACTCTTTTGTCCAGGATGGTCTCTGACTCCTGGCCTCAAGTGATCCTCCCACCTCGGCATCCCAAAGGGCTGGGATTACAGATGTGAGCCGCCATGCCCAGCCTAAGTTCATATTGTGATACAACATGTGACCCTGACCTTTCATGTCCCAATGCCTGTGAGTCAGCCCAGTGGGCAGTGGGAGTATTCCTGTCATTTTTACAATAGGACAACTATCGAATGGAAGGGAACTGAGGCCTCCCAGTCAAAACCATTTACC
Organism: Cheracebus regulus; assembly: GCA_963574635.1. Classification (NCBI taxonomy): domain Eukaryota; kingdom Metazoa; phylum Chordata; class Mammalia; order Primates; family Pitheciidae; genus Cheracebus; species Cheracebus regulus. Next base: position 122,865 of record CAUYQU010013509.1, on the reverse strand, counting down.
AACCCCCAGATATGCACAGGGGACGTCATGGAGTCTCCAGCTCTGGCTGAGCTGTCAGCTGACAGCAGCCACATGAGTGATTCCAGCAAGATCAGCAGAAGAACTGCACAGATCGCCAGCCTACAGGATTGTGAAAAATTTATTGTCTTAAACCACTAAGATTTTTTATTTTTTAAGACAGGGTCTCTCTCTGTCACCCAGGCTAGAGTACAGTGGCACCATCTCGACTCACTGCAACCTCCATCTCCCAAGTCCAAGCAGTTCTTTGCCTCAGCCTTCTGGGTAGCTGAAATTACAGGCTACTACTTTTTGTATTTTCAGTAAGACAGAGTTTCACCATCTTGACCGGGCTAGTCTTGAACTCCTGACCTCATGATCCACCCATCTCAGCCTCCCAGAGTGATGGGATTACAGGCATAAGCCACCACACCAGGCCATTAAACCACTAAGTTTTAGAGTAGCTTGTCATGTAGCAATAGATAACTGAACACTTGTAAATCATCTAACTGGATTTTCAAAAACCCAATCTGAATGTCTTTCCTTAAATTGATAACAACTTATTCACAATTTCTTATAATTAATGATATGTTTCCTAACACTTTGAGTTTTCTGCCATGTTTTTTGCCTCCCACCCCCTTTTGTGCCTTTTGTTAGATCAGATTTTATTTATGGTATTTTTTCCTCTCATAGTCAGGAGGAAGTTATAAATCCTATTTCCATTCTTCTGGCTTTTCTATTCAAGAAACAAAGGAATATATCTGTTTCTTCATCTTTCTTTGGCAATTGGGTGTGCTTCAAGTTTAATTAGGTTGACTCTTACCCATCAGAAGGAAGCTATTGTTTGTGGCCTAGAAAACGATAAAATATAGAGTAAGGCAATCAAAATCACCACAGGAAAGGAGTCCTGTGGGTCTGCCTGTGTGTGGATGTGTGAGCAGATGGTTATTGGAAAATGGTTGAGGAATGCAGCTCATCAGCCGAGGCCTGGTGCTCATCAGCCACCCATCCGACACTCATCCAAAGCATTGGTTGCTGGAGATTGACCAGGTGTCCACCATGGCCTCCTCTGCTTTGGCTTAGCCAGGGTTTAGGTGGCTTTTCTTTTTCTTCCGGGCTTCTGAGATCTGCTTTTCTCCAAGCCTGAGCAAGCACAACAGAAAGTGAATTGTCTCAGCACTTTGGGAGGCCAAGGAGGGCGAATCATGAGGTCAGGAGTTCAAGACCAACCTGGCCAACATGGTGAAACCCCTTCTCTACTAAAAATACAAAAAAATTAGCCGGGCATGGGGACAGATGCCTGTAATCCCAGCTACTCGAGAGGCTGAGGCAGGAGAATCGCTTGAACCCGGGAGGCAGAGGTTGCAGTGAACCGAGATCGCTCCACTGCACTCCAGTCCGGGTGACAGTGTAAGACTTCATCTCAAAAAAAAAAAAGAACGTGGATTGTGACCCCTTATCAGCTCCTCCTGGGAACCTGCTGACCCTCTGTCTTTCCTAGGCAGATTCCTGCCAGACCTCACCCCTTGCGTGCCCAGCTCCCCTTCCAACTGTTTGCTTACCTCTGCTTGTCCTCCCTTTACCCTGTAAAAGAAAACCTTATTTCTGTTTGATTTTGAGACACTCACAGATTTCTGAGATGAGAGCATTCTCCATATTGCAATCGTCTTTCTAATTAAAGTCTCTTCCTCCCTCTCTAATTCTGGATTTGTTTTATTTGACAAGATATAGTCACCATCTTCCGGGGATGAAAACTTAGTCAATATCAGAAACCTGTCTGCAGTCAGAAATAGAGCTTGTTCACCTCTCTTTCGTAGAAATTAGACTGTGCTTGAGGCATAGTGGGTACTTAAATATGTGTTTTATGAATGAATGAATGAATGAACAAATGAACAAACGGATGCTGAACTCAGGAGACAGAGAAACAGAGAGCTGGTGCCTGGCCTCTGCTTGCTGCAGGAGCTATGTTCTCCCTGTTCACAGCTACAGCTGCCAGGGATTCAGGAAACACATCCTGCTGCCATGGAAATGAACGCAGTCACAGAGTGGGAATAGTTAAGTTACTTTTCCAAGAGAGTTACATCATTTAGAAGTATATCTCTAAAAGTCCTTGCTCCTGCAAGAGTTGGTGACTGGGTGGCAGTAATTGCGTTCACATGGTTACCCGTGACAGCATCACATGAAGCTCAAATAACTGGTTGGAAATGCACAAATGACTGCCAGTTGCTTGAGCTCTCTGCTAGCCCTTGCCTTGCTCTTTCCATATTTACTTTTTCCAGCTTGCAACTGGATGTATAGATGTGTCTCTTCAGCAGCCTGACCCACCCTATCGACTGAGGCAGGAAGTTGATCTGCAGGTCGCAGCTGCTCTTGAGGAAGCGGACTCTACTAAAATCTGTTCACCCTTTCTGCGACACGGCTGCTGAGACCGGTCCCCATCCCCCGCAGCTTCGCTGGGCCTTGTTTATCGTTTCATCACTCTTGACTGGCTCTGGCCTATTTCTGGATCTCATGTCTGTCCTCTGACAAACCCTGCCGCTCTGCCAGCTTTCTGGAATCTGTCACTCTGAGAGACATGGGAAAACGACATTGCCCAGCAGAACCAACATCTCACTGCGGCAAAAAATAGACTCATCCAAAGCAATCTGGGCACACACAAATGTCCCCAGCACGGAGCGTCCCCAGTCACAAGTTTCCCCCATCTGAGTAATTTATTTCCCATAGAGAGGTTCTGCAAACATTTACACATCTTTAAGCATTTTAATGGTCTGATTTTCTTAATTTTGATGGATTTTTCTTTTTCTCTTTACTTAAAAATATCATTTAAATCCATTTTCAGGTGATTATTCCTTTTTTTTTTTTCCTTTTGTAATAGAGCTAGAAATGAGGTCATTATCCAACAAGAAAAGACATTTTCCCTCCACTTTGTGCATTCCTTGGTGCTCAGGCTCCAGGCCGAGGGTCACTTATCTCCTCCCACTACCCCTATTGCTGGCTAACCTGTGACCCGCTAGCCTCTCTGTCTTTCCTGTGAATCTCTTTCAACCAGTTGACCTCTGCCTGGTCCTTCTCAGTTGGACAGAGCACCTGCTTGTTCCTGGGGTGGTGAATGGAGCACTGTCCTCCCCTTGGATAACTGATGACAAAGGTGCATCCAACCTGCACACACGACAGGCTCCCTCTTCCATAAATGCTGGCTGCACCCAAGGACCTGCACCTGCTCACTCTCCCTGCCTCCCTGCCCAAGGCAGAGAATTGAGGATGTTATGTGAGTGAAACCCTCAGATCACTCACAGCGCAGAACACTCCCCCTACTTGTCTCCTTCATGTGGCAGGCCCAGAAGCAGTTGCAATGATTACAGCATCACCTCCCACCTTTCCCTCTACACAGTTTGAACAGCTGTGCATTAGTCTAGAAAAGTCACCCTGAGCACTGGCTGTAGTTTGGGGAGGTGACATGCTCTTGCTCTGTCCCCAGAGATGTTCTTCTGCTGTCCTTGAAGTGCAGGGAGTACCTCCTAGGCTGTGTGCAGCGGCCCTGCCTGAGGAGGGAGAGAGCTGTTCACCAATGTAGATCTGAATCTCACCACTCTGGGAGGAGACAGGTACTTATCAATCAATCAATCAATCAATCTTCCAAGTTTTCTCATCTTCCAAAAAGACGCTAATGCCCAGTTGAAAATAGCAGCCACTGAATCAGCCTGGGCATGTCACACAAACAGATTCTCCTTCTCCTATTTTTTCCTTGATGCTGTATGAAACTGAGTGAAGTTACATTTCCTGATTCAGAAGTTGCAACTGAAATGGCCCAAGTGGGAACAAAAGGGTAAATTTTGCATAACAGATGAGTTGACCCTTTATGGCTATAAAGCAGATTGTGAGAACTACTCCAGCAAGTATGCATTTTAAACTCTATCAAGCAATGTGTGGAGTCATGGCAACAAAAACATGGTTCTCCCTAGCTCTTATGTATTTTTTATTTGGAAAATGGAGTTTCAAGGTGTTTTCCTGACTTCTATGAAGATTGTGATGTAATCACAGAATAAATAAAACAAAAGATTGTTAACATTGGATCCAAATGCAAACTAGACTCTGGTCTTCTATCTGCATATTTGGCAAATGGTGCAAATGTAAATTCTGGAAAATTCCATTCAGTCTATAAACTTACCAAAGGAAACTTTTAAAATTTCCGGCTAAACGTCCTGACTCCTGTGTACCTTTTACATAACACTGCCAAAAAGAGGTGTGATTTGCCTACCTGTGACAATGACATTTTCATAATGACATTTTTGGTTACTTTTCAGTTTCCTCAAAGCATGCAGAGGCACTTTATGTTGGCATGTTGGCCTACTATAAAATCATATTTTCAAAGTGTAGGATGAAAAGAATGCCCTTCACTACTTTGGAAATACATTGAGGATGAGAACAGAGAAAAGGATTACTGTAAAATGGAAATTTATATGCTGTTGCTCCAAGACTGTTTCATAATCTTCAAAAAAGCTACAGAGAAGGATGAACTAAGTGCATCTAACTCATTCCATTTAGGTGTAGGTTGTGACAAAAACTCATCTAGTGAACAAATGACTCATTTCTTGGAAATGAGACTGCTTTGAAACTTAAAAAATTATCACTAGGAAAGGACAGCCAAGTTAAACAAGATTTTCTCAATTTCTTTACTAAAACTGTAACTTATTTGGAATCCAGCTTCAATTTCACAAGTTCAAATTACCTCTCTGCTTTGAAACCATTTTTCCAGAGAAAAGAGGCTTACCTTATGATGACATCCAATGTGCTTTGAGGTGTTTTAGAATGACGGACATTTTACACATGGATAGCCTGTATGATTAATTTATGGATGCAAAAGAATTAATAGATTCTTTTTTTTATTATTTTTTTGAGACGGAGTCTCGCTCTATTGCCCAGGCTGGAGTGCAGTGGTGCGATCTCAACTTACAGCTGGCCTACCTAAACAAGCCTGTAGATACAGGGGATGGACATTAATTCCCACAAGTCTAAAAACCTGCTGTTGCTAGCAAATAAAAGCCTAAGTCTTCCACGCCCTGACAGTATTGTTGAGAAGATAGTTAGCCTTGTGTCATCACATCAGACTGACAGCAGGAATCAATGTAATGTGGGCTTGAGAAGAGCAGAGGGGCAGGCCAAAGTGAACATGAAACTTGTCTCGATTCAGTTTTATCATTGCACAAAAGAAAAGATGGATGTCCTAAATGCCACAGGCAATTCAGAAAAATACCATTAGGAAAGGTTGCTGAAAGTAAAAAGGCATTGTACTGTAGCATGGGGCAGAAGGAAACATGACATCGGGTTTTTTAAATCAAGTATATGAAAACCCTGTTTCATCCATCCTAATGTATTTACATTTTCCTTTTTATTTTTTTGGCTTCCTTTTTTAAAAATTATTTTTCAACTTTTATTAAGGTCAGGGATTCATGTGCAGGATGTGCAGGTTTGTTACACAGGTAAACGTGTGTCACAGTGGTTTGCCACACGGATCATCCCATCATCTCAGTATTAAGCCCAGCATTTGTTAGCTGTTCTTCCTGATGGTCTCCTTTCTCCCTCCTCCCCACCTCCCAGCAGGCCCCACTGTGTGTTCTTCCCCCCAATGTGTCCATGTGTTCCCATCATTCAGCTCCCACTTATAAGTGAGAACATGCAGTGTTTGCTTTTCTGTTCCTGTGTTAGTTTGTTGAAAATAATGGCTTCCAACACCATCAGTGTCCCTGCAAAGGACATGATCTTGTTCCTTTTAATGGCTGCATAGTATTCCATGGTCTATATGTGCTACATTTTCTTTTCTTTTCTTTCTTTTTTTTTTTTTGAGGCAGAGTCTTGCTCTGTCACCCAGGCTGGAGTGCAATGGGACGGTCTTGGCTCACTGTAACCTCTGCTTCCCAGGTTCAAGAGATTCTCCTGCCTCAGCCTCCTGAGTAGCTGGGACTACAGGCGTCCGCCACCATACTCAGCTAATTTTTGTATTTTTAGTAGAGACAGGGTTTCGCCATGTTGGCCAGGCTGATCTCAAACTCTTGTCCTCGTGATCCATCCACCTCAGCCTCCCAAAATGCTGGGATTACAGGTGTGAGTCACTGTACCCAGCCTGGTGTCACGTTTCTGTGTTCATCCATGTGGCTGTCATGCATATCAGTGGCTCAATCGTTTTGACTGCTGTGTGGTGTTCCATTGTCAGATACGATACACCGCTGGTGGTGGCAGTGGTGTTTTATCCATTCACTGGCTGATAGATATTTGGGTTGCTTCCAGTTCTTGGTGATTATAAACATGTGCATAGAGATTCTTGTGTGCACATGTTTATTTTTCTTGGGTAACTGCCTAAGTGCGGAATTCATAGGTTATACGATGAGTGTATGTTTTACTATGTGAGGAACTCCCCAGTGTTCTTCCCAAGTGGGTGAACCATTTTCTCATTCCCACTAGCAGTTTATGAGCTGCTCTGCATGCTAGCTAGCGCTTGATAATTTCAGCTACATTTCTAAAACTTTTCAGCTATTCTAATAGATGTGTAGTGGTATTTCCTTATTTTAAAATTTCACAGCAGTCATTTTGATTGGCATTCACAACTGCCTCAGAGGGAACTGAGACAAAAAGAAAACATAGAGAAAGAAAAGTCTGGCTGTGGAACGAAGAATGGGAACAGGTGGGGAAAGGGTCCAGGGAATGAGTGTGACATTGAGCATATTCTGGGTAAAAAATCAGCTTTGGCTGAGGAAGAGTGCCCTGGGGAGGTGGGGCGTGTACCAACCAGACTGCCTTTTCCCCAGGAGCTCAGACCCACAGCTCAGAGAGTGCTCAGGTCTTCGTGTCTCAAGAGGAAAGAAGGAGTTGGGGTGGGAGAAGGGCAGAACTCTTTCTCAAAAAGCTTATTTATTTATTTATTTATTTATTTTCAACACAGGGTCTCACTCTGTTGCCCAGGCCGGAGTGCAGAGTGCAGAGACAGGATCATAACTCCCTGCAGCCTGAAACTTCCTGGCTCAGTCGACCTCCCACTTCAGCCTGCTAAGTAGCTGGGACTATAAGAATGTGCCACCGCGCGCAGCTACTTTTTTATTTTTTGTAGAGATGGGCTTTTGCAATGTTGCCTAGACCAATCTTGAACTCCTAGGCTGCCTAGACCAACTCTGAACTACTAGGCTCAAGCGATCTTCTTGCCTCAGTGCTGGGTTTACAGATGTGAGCCACCACACCTGACCCAGAAAATGTATTTTTGATGGGCAGTGTCCATGTCACCATGCTGTGAGCTCCACAACAGCAACCCCTTGTCACTCTTGTTCCTTGCTCTGTCCCCACACCTGGCTCACTGCCTACCTCATGGTTGGAGCCCAAGAGGTACTAATGGAGTGGATGGAGTAATGAATATTTCCAGACTGCTGAAGCTGCTTTAGCGAACATCACACAGAACAGTGACTGCCCTCTTTCTGCCGGTCTGGGAAAAGCCCCCTTTGCTCGCCCTAGGCCCAGTTTATGGTCCATCTGGTCATTTCTTTGCCACCTCTCACACCTGTTCACTTTACTACCCCTCCCTCACCACTGCTCCTCCTCTGGGCTGTTGACACAGCCTCCTAACAACTCTCAGGGCCTGCCCCAGTCCTCTATTCTCCCCCAGTTTCTAATCTGTCTTCTCTTTGCCAGGTGTGGAGTTCATAAGCCTTGCGCTTATCCTGAGCTGTCACATCCAAGCCCCCGTACTGGCTCCTGATATCTGCAAGAGAAGAGCCAACGGGAAACTGTCCCAGCTCCCTTCCTGCATCCCAGCTCCCACTGGCTCTCTGGAGGGCTCTTGATTATGGTCAAAGTCTACTTTCATGTTTTTATTTGTTTGTTTTTTGTTTTTTTTTGAGACAGAGTCTCACCCTATCACCCACACTGGAGTGCAATTGCGCGATTTCGGCTCACTGCAACCTCCACCTCCCGGTTTAGGCGATTCTGCTACCTCAGCCTCCCAAGTAGCTGGGATTACAGGCATGCGCCACCATGTCCAACTAATTTTTTGTATCTTTAGTAGCGGTGAGGTTTCACCATGTTGGCCAGGCTGGTCTGGAACTCCTGACCTCGTGATCTGCCCGCCTCGGCCTCCCAAAGTGCTGGGATTACTGGTGTGAGCCCCCGTACCTGGCCACCTTCATGTTTTTAAAACTGCTCTTTCCTGCTGAGACCAAATCAATCTGGTCTGCATGGGCTCTCAACAGAACCAAAGAACCAGGGCTTCAGAATCAGAAAGACGTGGGTTCAAACTCTAGTCCCGTATTTCCTAACCAAGAGGACATTGCAAAATCCCTAAACCTGAGTCTCAGTGCTCTTTTCTCTAGAATGGGCAATAAAAGTACCTACCCTTACTTGGGAGGCTGAGGCAGGAGGATCCTTTGGGTCCAGGAGGTGGAGGCTACAGTGAACTATGAAGCACCGCTATGCTCCAACCTGAGTGACAAAGTGAGACCTCATCTCTAAAACAAAACAAAACAAAAAAGTGCCTACCCTGTGTTCCTGTAAGGAGATGGCATGTATAAAGGGGGCCTGGGATATACTAAGAATGTAGGAATTTAAAGAATGGTGGATATGATTTTTGATAATTCTTGCCTAAAGAAAAAAAGGCTAAAAATAGGGGTATAATTAATTAATTGTTTTCTAATTCTTCCCCAGCCAAAACACTGGAGGTTGCTTCCCTAGGGAGGGAACTACCTGGGTAGAGATTGGATTTCAAATATGGGTGCTGCTGCCCCAGCCTGCTGGATCACATGCCCTAAAGATAAGCTGGTCAGTCATGATGCTCTGCCAACTCCTCTCTACCGTGGGAGAGAGGCCTCATGGATTAAAAGACAAAGCAGGGGCAGGCACGGTGGCTCATGCCCGTAATCCCAGCAACTTGGGGAGGCCAAGGCGGGCGGATCACGAGGTCAAGGACGGAGACCATCCTGGCCAACATGGAAACCCCGTCTCTACTAAAAATACAAAAATTAGCTGGGCGTGGTGGTGCCCGCCTGTAGTCCCAGCTACTCCAGAGGCCGAGGCAGGAGAATTGCTTGCACCTGGGAGATAGAGGTTGCAGTGAGCAGAGATCGCGCCACTGCACGCCAGCCTGGTGACAGTGCGAGACTCAATATAAAAAACAAACAACCAAAACCAAAAAAAAAAAAAAAAAAAAAAAAAAAACGAAAAGCAAGCAAACAACCACTGGACACAGTAGAGAACACAGGAGTGAGGGAGAACTTTTTTATCCTTCATCCTCAGACATTTGGGGTCATCTCCTGTGAGCATCACCACGGAGGAAGACAAAGACAGAAGAATGTGGTCCTCCTGAGTGGGTGCTCCCCGAGGAAGAGTCATGAGCCTGATGATGACTGGAGTTTGCTATGGTTTATATAATAGCGTCTCCTCTGAAATTCATGTTGAAACAGAATCCCCCGTGCAACAGTATTAAGAAGGGTGGCTTTGAGAAAGTGATTGAGTCACAAGGGCGCCATCCTCATAAACTGATGGGGTTAGGCCTCTTATAAAAAGATTTGACAGATGGATTCACTCTTTTCCAGCCCTTCCATCCCTTCTGCCACTGGAGACCATGGCGTTCCTCCCCGCTGGAGGATGTAGCAGCAAAGCGCCATCTTGGAAGTAGGGAATGGCCCTTGGCAGACAAACAAACCTGCTGGCGACTTGGTCTCGGACTTTCCAGCCTCCAGAACTGCGAGAAAATAAATTTCTCTTTTTTATAAATGACCCAATCTCAGGTATTTTGTTATAGCAACAGAAATGAACTAAGAGTTTTTCCAAGAAGAAGATCACTTAAAACTTCTCCAAAGCAGATGGGTCTCCTTGGAGTAGAAAGCTCCCCAACATCAGTGAGATTCTAGAAGGAACATTATGATCATGTATCAGGGAAGAGAGTGAAGTTTCAAATGGGCTCTGATCAGATGCTCTCTAAAGCCCAGCCTCATTCTGGGTTCTGCAGCTGACGAGGCTCTGGGGTATCGAAGGGCTTCCAATTGCTTGAAAAGCAAAAATAAAAAGAAGAAAGCGCCAATGTCAATAAGGCAAGTAATTAAGAATGTAGGTGCTTTTAAGACCAGGTAATAGCACAAGAATATTTGTACAAAGCTGGGTTATTTTTAGTATTGGGTAAAGGCACATTATTCTTTTTGACAGTTAGAATAAAGAAAGCAATTAGAAACTCCAGGAAAATGAAAAGCTGTGCAAGAAAAGCTGTAGTCCAAATATAAAGCAAATGAAATGTGGCATGTCTTTGAGCCATTGATGGAGCATAAAACTGAATACATTTGACCTTGACACTAAGCACCTCTTCTGAGCAGCCTGGGTATCAGGACATTGGATCCGAAGGGAAGGAAATGTAATTCTTGGATATTCCTTGGCTCAGCAATGGCAGTGAACTGTACTCACACAGGCATGACAATGTAATATTGGTTCATTGATTTTTTTTTTTTACTTTTACAGTCAATTTATGGACAAAATGCAGCTGTAATAATTATGACTTCAGAATGGTATCTAAATGTTATCATCATTTAAAATGTAAAAGTAAGATTGTGAAAGACTTGAGAGGTAAAGGAAAGATAGAGGTTGGTTTCTCGTTTTACATAGTGGGAAGTCATTAGATTGTATTTTCACTCTGTGGAGTGGGAAGTAAGGTCTGTTAGTCAGAGCTCGAAGGTAACCAGTAGAAGAACCAAGAATATTTTAATTTGCAAAAACCAGGAGGATAAGGAGGGATGAGAGGGAACCATACACTTGAACTAAAACCTTGTTTTTCATAGGAGAGTGAATGAGTTTCCTAGGACTGCCATAACAAAGTATTGATACTTGGATAATATTCATACTTTGTTAGTGTGACTCAACCCTGCACAGTGGCTCACGCCTGCAATCCCAGCATGTTGGGAGGCGGAGGTGGGCAAATCACCCGAGGTCAGGAGTTCAAGACCAGCCTGGTCAATGTGGTAAAACCCCATCTCCACTAAAAATACAAAAATTAGCCGGGCGTGGTGGTGGGTGCCTGTAATCCCAGCACTTTGGGAGGTGGAGGTGAGCAAATCACCTGAGGTCAGGAGTTCAAGACTGGCCTGGTCAATGTGGTGAAACACTGTCTCCACTAAAAATACAAAAATTAGCCAGGTGGGGTGGTGGATGCCTGTAATCCCAGCTACTCAGGAGGCTGAGGTGGGAGAATTGCTTGAACCCGGGGGGCGGAGGTTGCAATGAGCTGAGATCACACCATTGAGCGCCAGCCTGGGTGATAGAACAAGACTTCATCTTAAAAAAAACAAAAACAAAAACAGTGTGACTCAAACAACAAAAGTTATCATCTCACAGTTCAGGTGTTAGCAGGGCTGGTTTCTGTGGAGGAGGATCTGTTCCAGGCCTCTCCCCTCGGATCTGTTGGCTTGCTGGAGATCTCTGGTGTTTCTTGGCTAGCAGATGTGTGGCTCCACCAGCTGCTTTCATCTTCATTTTATGTTCTCTTCACCTTGTCTTCCTTCTGTATCCAAATTTCCCCTCTTTATGAGGACATCAAGAATTCTAAATTTTTAATTTGGCCTTCCAAGTAGTTATCAAGACACATTTGTCATAATAGGAGAATAGAACATACTAAATCGTTTGTGGAATTTATAACTTTAAAATATTTACACATATGGCTGGGTGCGGTGGCTCATGCCTGCAATCCCAGCACTTTGGGAGGCTGAGACGGACAGATCACCTGAGGTCAGGAGTTCAAGACCAGCCTGGCCAACATGGGGAAACCCTGTCTCTACAAAAATACAAAAATTAGCAGGGCATGGTGGTGCGTGCCTGTAATCCCATCTACTCCGGAGGCTGAGGCAGGAGAACCACTTTAACCCAGGAGGCGGAGGTTGTAACAAGCTGAGACGGTGCCACTGCACTCCAGCCTGGGCTGCAAGACCCAATCTCAGGTATTTTGTTATGCAAGACAAGAGCAAGACTCCATCTCAAAAATAAATACATAAAATGTTTGCAAATATTGTATATGGGCCTCCACTTACACCCTCTCACGGGCCCTGCAAATGTTATGCGCAGGCCCGACGTGTGTAACCACAGCCGCAGAAGGACCAGAAACCATTCGTTGTTGGTCTGGAAAGTGCACAGGAGAAGGCAAGAGCGGGAGAAGGAGGGTTGCAGTGTTTTGTTAGAGGACTCTCTGCCAATGCGATGCTGTTTTGCCATTTGCATGGTTCACCTCAATAAAACTTATGAAAATTATCCAAGTTCTCACCTCCTCCCTTGAGTCTTCCTGATCCCCAGCTCTCACCTGCCTTCTCTGAGCTTCTACAACCCTCAGCGACTGGCCACCTTCTGTCCTGCCTGGCCTGCTCTCCGAGAGCCCCCTGCAGACATACCACCTCCCCAGGCCCACCGGCCACATGCCTTCTTGCCTCCGCCTGAGAGGCTCTCTGGGCTGAGGTCAGCACAGCTGGCTTGCCCTGCCTTCTCTTGGTCATGTTCTCTGCCGGAGCGTCTCTCCTCCCTCCATCTCTAGTCTGCTGCTCCCACCTGCACCTCCCGGTGGCCCCTCAGGGTGGGGAGAAGCCCGGGCTCTGCCCATAGTCTCTGGTGGCGGGGGGCTGGCGGGGAGGTGTTGGGTGACACAGCGCTGCAGCCTCACCTCTTCCTGAGAAGCAGGTGTCTGCCAAGCCACATGGCTTTCTGCTGTGAGAAGAGGCTCCACTTTCCTCCTGACTGGCCCCGGCCTTTACCACCACTGATCTCCTGATGTCTCAGTCTCCCTCCCTCTCCTCTCCCTCTCCCTTGCTTTCTGCTGGGTCCCTTGTTTCTCCTTTTCTCTCTCTCTGCACTACCCTCCAAGCCCTTCGCCCTCAATTCCATCTTCTCGTGGAGCAGAGGGATGATTGCGACTCCCCCATTCCAGCCCCTAGATCCTGCTTCACCCTCAGGTTAAACTACCCCTGCCCCACCCACTGAACCTGCACCCGCATCTAATCCAGGCCCTTCATGCTCACCCCTAACAAGTGGCCCTTGGCCCACTCCTAGTCCCGCACAGCTAGCAGGAGGACGTGATCCTGACCCTATAGCACTGGCTCCAATCTAGAACCTTGATCTGAACAATCACTGCCATTCATAGCACTCCCCAATCCCACCCCTACCCTGTGGAAAAGGCTGGGCCTGAAAACTCGAGGTCTGCAGTGTGTCCTGGGAGTGTGGCCAAGGTCTGCATTCCTGGAAACTGTGGGGCTGGCTTGGGGAAGAACAAAAATAATTCCTATGAAATATGATTCAATTGGTGCCGCCGTTGCTGAAAACAGTCCTTGAGGACTGAGAGGAAGTTCAGGAGAGGGCAGTAGGAATGGTGTCAGGAGAGGGCCAGAAACCTGGCTGGAGATGGCCCTGAGTAGAAGGGCAGTGATAGCAGGAAGGACTCTGCCCTGGGTAGATGGAGGAGGGTGAGAGAGAGGGGGCATGGCTCCAGCTGGAAAGCCAAGGTCATTGTTCATTCATTCCTTTATTCAGCAACTATTTATTGAGCACCTACTAAGTGGCAGGCCCTTTGCTGGGCATTGTGGGTATAGCAGTGGACAGAACCAAGTCCCTACCTGTGGTGGAGCTCACACTCAGACTGCAGAGACAGACAGGAAACACACTAACGGAGATGTCAGGGGAGGGTTGGGAAGAAGGACAAATAAGACAAGGTGAGGGGACAGAGAGGGACAAAGACCGTTCATAGAGGGTGGCCTGGGAAGGCCTTTCTGGGGAGCTGACATTTGAACAAACCTCAGAAGACGAGAGGAGGGGAGCCCTGCAAGTGTGGCGGGACTTCATCTAGTTAGAGGAACTAGCAGGAGCTGCAGCCCCAAGGCGGGAGCAGGGGCCGTGCAGGGCTGCACACAGTGAGCAGGGCCGGAGCAAAGCGGGTGAGGCCAGAGGGGCAGCCAGGCTGACCACTGAGGCTCCATGGGTTCCTAGGTCAGAGAGCCTGAGGAGGCGGGGGTGGGGGGGCCTCATGCCAGAGTGGTGGGAAGGGGTGGAGGAGGATGGGGAGAAAATGGGAGTGAGGCCACCCCGTGGGAGGTCAGCTGCAACCCCTGGGCTAAGGTGATGCCAGCGAGAAGACGGGGCCTGCAGGGCCTCCCCCATCCACAGCCTGGGTGCCCACGCCACGAGCTCCTGCCCACTCCACCTCACATCCCCATGCTCCTGCATGAACAACCAATGCACGTGGAAAGCGGCACAGGCTCCCCTGTCGCACGCAGGCATATGGAAATTGCGCGTGGACACATGTGTGTGCACGGGCTCTTCGTGTCAATGTCGATATTTCTGAGAATTCTAGACAGGCAGAATACAGGGGTCGAAGGACTTTAGACCAACTCTCATGTATGACAGAGGCACTCAGGCCTAGGGAAAGGAAGCATTACGATTTGGTGACCTAGGCAGATCGCTCTATGTCCCCCCATGCATGTGCGCACGCACACACACACACGTGCACACCGTCCCATCAGCTGGCCAAAGCTCCTTCCATAACCCTATCTTCTCAAGGACTAGGACAGCCTCTCCCTCCCAGGACACCCACAGGCTTAACCAAGTCCCGCCAGGAGCACGCCGAGCTTCCTCCCAGCTAATCCAGCAGGCCGCTGGCGGGGGAATGCAGTGTAAGGCCCAAGACAGACTCTGCCCCTCCTGAGGATGGCAACAGCCTGCACCCACAGCCGCCCACGCCTCGCAGCAGCCCCCCGCTGCTTCTCTCCCCTCAGAGCCTGTTCCTGGGTCCATCAGCCCTCCTTCCTCCATCTCTCTTTCTGGGTCTTTCTCCCTTGCTTCCTTTCTCTACCTCTGGAAAGGAGGCTGTGGTTCTGTTTCTCCCTCTCTTTCTGCTGGTATCTCTCTCATTTCTGTTTCTCTCTGGTTCTCTGTCTCTGCTGGGCTTGTCTGTCTCGCTTCTTTTCCTCATCAGGATCCTTTTTTGCCTTCCAGGAAAAGCTGACGTGGCGCCCCTGGTCAGTGGGGTGAGGCCTTCTGGGGTGCGGGAGTCCCGGTCGAGCAGCTGCAGCTGGGGTGGGGCTGGCACGCTGGCTGGCACGCTGGCTGGCACACTGGCTGGCAGGAGCAGGGGCTGGAGCAGAGCGAGAGGCAGCGGAATGAGAGGAGAGGGCTGGGCCTCTGTGAGCAGGAAGGGGTGCACGGGAAAGAGAAACGGGGGGATGAAGTGCGCCCCCTCCCCCGCTAGGGTGACCAACTGTCCTGGTTTGCTGACACTGTCTGGATTTTAGCACGGAAAGCCCCTTGTCCCAGAAAACCCATTAGTCCAGGTGAACCAGGACTGTTCGCTGGTCACCCTACAGGCTGCCAGAGACCCCCAGGACACAGGGCCAGGGCTCGCAGGAGGGCTCCCAAGCTCAGCCTCCTAGTTCTGGGGACAGTCAGGGCCCCATATACTCACCAAGGGTCCCCATCTCAGGCCTGAGCCCAATTCAGAGGAGGCCAGGAGAGAGGAGATGGCAGCCCAGAGAGCCCGCAGAAGGCTCCCAGGCTGAGACGGCGAGGGAGCCCCCTTCTAGCCTGCCTCCCTGCCTGCTGGCATGACCTCCTGTGGGGCAGGCTTTGCAGAAAGAACTTCAGCTGTGGCGGCAAGGGAAGGGCAGACCCCGACCTGGAAGGTCACAAGTCCCTTCCTCGGAGGCCTGCACAACCGCTCCTGGGCCCTGCTGAGGGGTGGGCCCACCCATGAGACACCTCGGAGAGTCAGTGGTCCTCAGCCGAGGTCCTGGTGGCCCTATTGTCCTTCCTGGTGGAGACAGGGCAAGGGCTGCCCCTTGCAGGCAGTGTCGGGACCTGAGCAGACCAGGAAGATCCGTCAGCGACTGGCAGGCACGCGCAGTCCCCTTTCTGCCCAGGTGGGCTTGTCGCCCTCACTGTTCCTGCCCTCAGCCCCCCGCGGCTATTCTGAGGTAGGAGTTTGAGCTTCTGGTCTGGCTGTCATCAAGGTCTTCGGTAGGGAATGAGGGGACGGACTCCCTGCTCCCAGAAGGCTGCCAACACATTCACCTACCCAACAGAGCGTGGGTCTTCTACATTGTATGAACTATTCTCTAGAAAGAAATATTATCTAAACTGTCTTGGGCACGCCCCTTCCCCAGCCTGGGCCCAAAGGCCCGGTCTGTAAGATGACGAGGAGGTGAAGTGGGTGAGCTCTAAAATGCTTCGCCCTGATGACCACCCCACCTTGTCCAGCAAGCAGTGAAGGACTCCTACTGAGTGTCTTGCCTGTGCCGGGGATCCATAGCACCTGGGAAGGTAAGGCCTCTGCCCTCTGTGGGCTTCCTCTCTAGTCAGGGGTCACACATTAAACATGTGTGAATACATGATCACAGCTTATAGGAAGAGCTACGAAGAAAAGTCAGGAATGTCCGAGAGAACAGTCACTGGGAACTGAGGGCTGCGGAGGCACCTGTGCTCTGACCCCGGTGTGCTTGGAAGGAGGGAGCTGCTGGGGTGGGAACTCTGAGCTTCTCAGAGCACCCTGGAGGTGAAGCTGGTGGCATAGACTTTGTGCAGGTGGGGGTATGTGTATGGGCTGTGCAGAACAGAGTGAAGCTCCCTCCACCAGGAAGCCCTCCCTGACTGACACTGAGGTCACTGAATCTCCCCTCTGGTTTACAGTCTCTGGTTGACCCACCAAATTTAGGACTTTCCTAGAAATTATCTGGCACAGTCAGGATGTTGCAGGAGAGGGCTTCCTCTGCAGAGGAAGGAGAGGGTGCTCTGCTTTAGACCATAATAATATCCTCAGCATCAGACTGGTGTGTTTGGCAGGCAGCGTGCTGGAGGCAATGGGTCGTGATGAGCTGGACCAGGCTTCCTGGGGATGCTTTCAGCCAAAGACGATCCTTGTCCACCCTTGGCCCTGCTGAGAGAGTGAGTTGAGTCACAAGCAGAGTTCAGCCAGTTATCAGATGGACGGTTAAGGGAGCTTGTGGAGGGCTCCCGAGGGGTGCGGTAGGCTTGCTCTGTGGAGAGCAAAATTCTTCAGTCTACAAAGTTCTTTTCTGGGGCTCCTTCATCTTTCAGTTTATCTTCCAGCTCCCTTGTTTTGGACCTCTTTCCTTTCCCCATGCCCACTCCCCTGGGCCTTCTCATTTGGGAAAAGGGGTCAAATATCCTCATCCTGGAGGTGTCTGCCCCTTCCACACAGTTGGTGTTGGAACAGTGGCACTCAGAGACGCCAGCGGCGACCACCTGGATGTCCGGCACCAACAGTGGGATCTCAGGCCCTGTGGGGGGCACAGAGCAAACCCTCCAGGAGTGCGGCCCCATGGCCTCCCTTCTGGGTGCCTGGTGGGCAGTCCTGGGGGATGGAACCCCTCTGTGGGTCTGGGTGTCTCAGAATCCCGGCCAGGAGCACTGAAGGCCAGCAAGTTCCTGCCCTGAGCTTCCTGAGCCAGGCCTCCCAGTCCCCTCCCCAGCCAGTGGGGAGTGCAGTCAGGGGCTGCGCCTGGCGTCTTGGAGCTTCCTGGATTGCGACAGGCATTCAGCGCAGCTCAGCCTCGGAGCCAATAGGATATGTTTTCTTAGAAAAACACGCCTGACGTCTCGGCTTTCATCGAGGGGTTGGTGTCTGCTTTGTACACTTTGGCCTTCTTGGCTTTTTCCTGAAACACACACACACAGATGCACACACACTTCCACGCACAAACTCACACCAAGACAGACACAAACACACACCACACACACACTGAAACACACAGAAATTCACATACATGGTTTCATACCACATCCACACACACATACAAAGTCACGCACACACAGAAATATGCACCCTCACACCCACAAACTTGTACACACACAAACACACAGACAGCCCTGGCTTGGACAAAGGCTTCCCCTTTTTTCTTGTTTGAAGTGGAAATCTCCCCCGCCGTGAGATTCCCTTTCTCGCCCCTGCCCCGCTAAAATCCCTCTGGCCCCATCACTTCTTGGGTGCTTTCCAGACAGTGCTGTGTCTTTAAGGAAACTGAAGCTGCTAAAAGTGAGTGAGAGGGAGGGAGAGAGAAAACACAACCCAAAAAAACTTGGCATCTCTTCCCCCCTCAAGTTTCTGGTGTCACTTAGGAACACAGGTCTTTGTTGCTGCAGAGAAGCAGTTGTTTTGCTGGAAGGAGGGAGTGCGCAGGCTGCTCGGAGCTCCTCCGGGCTCCTCCCTACAGCCTTGCCTCAGTGGATGGTCCCAGGCACCCTGTCTGTGGGAGGGAGGGCGCAGACCTGCACACTGAAGGTGGGGTGGGAGCAGGCTGCCCCTCACTCCAGCATCCAAGGCCTTTGGGCGCCCTTGGCCCTGAAGACTCTCGGGGCTAACGTGGTCCTTTGTTGCTTTTTGATTCCACCTTAGAAGAGGCTCCACTTGCCTAAGAGTAGTCTGAAGGTAAGCTGGTGGGGAGGAGGGCTCCAGGGCCAGTGGTGGGAGGGGGAGGCCTGTTGGACGTGGGGGCTGGTTCCCTCTAGGCCTGCCCCAGCTGGTCTGAGTTGCGTGGGACAGTCCCTAACTTGGAGCCGTCCAGGGGACATCTGCTTCTTCGACAACCCACAACTGAGGCCCCAGAAATCCCAGCTGCGTTTGGGCTGAGCCCCTGGCCTCACCCAAGTTAGCTAAGAGGTCCTGGCGGGGGTTTATTTAGGCAGCTGCCTGGCTAAGTTTGAACAGACCAGGCCACGAGCGTGATTCCCCCGAAAAGGCTTAGTGTCTGCTGCAGTCAGGGCCCCGGAGGAGCGGGAGTGGGGGGTGGAGTGGATGGGGGTGGTGTGCACTGCACAAGGGGCCTTGTCTGGGCCAGGGCAAAGCATACCTATGGGGAGCTCTGGTGGGAGGGGCTGCGGCCAGGATGTGGGAGGGCAGAGGGAGGTTCTGGGCCAGAGGAGGGGCGGCTGGAAAACAGATTTCCAGTCCTAAAGTCGAGTAGGAACAGACTGAGGCAGGGAGACCGCTCCACTCGGAGGACGAGCTGTGGTGCTCTTCTATCCTGTCTTCACCCTGCCTGGCTGCGTGACCTGGGGCAAGTCCCAGCCCTCCTCTGGGCCTCAGTTTCCCCTTGTGTAGGATGGGGGTAGCAGGCTAGGTGGCTAGGTAGCGGGCTGTGGCTGGGTTATGTGGGGCAGGGCCACCTGAGGGGAAAGAGCTCTGACTGGGGTTGTGAGAGGAATGAGTCCCTTCGGCGGGTCCTCGGGACCCCCTGAGTGACAGGCCCTTCTCCTTCTCTGCAGGAGGCACCATGCAGGAGCTGCGTCTGCTCTGGTGGGTGGTTCTCCTGGGCCTGGCACAGGCCTGCCCAGAGCCCTGCGACTGTGGGGAGAAGTATAGCTTCCAGATCGTCGACTGTGCCTACCGCGACCTGGAGGCCATGCCGCTTGGCTTCCCAGCCAACGTGACTACACTGAGCCTGTCAGCCAACCGGCTGCCAGGCTTGCCAGAGGGTGCCTTCAGGGAGGTGCCCCTGCTGCAGTCGCTGTGGCTGGCACACAATGAGATCCGCACAGTGGCCGCTGGCTCCCTGGCCTCTCTGGGCCATCTCAAGAGCCTGGACCTCAGCCACAATCTCATCTCTGACTTTGCCTGGAGCGACCTGCACAACCTCAGTGCCCTCCAGTTGCTCAAGATGGACAGCAACGAGCTGACTTCCATCCCCCGGGACGCCTTCCGCAGCCTCCGTGCTCTGCGCTCACTGCAAATCAACCACAACCGCTTGCACACACTAGCCGAGGGCACCTTCACCCCACTCACTGCCCTGTCCCACCTGCAGATCAACGACAACCCCTTCGACTGCACCTGCGGCATCGTGTGGTTCAAGACGTGGACCCTGGCCACGGCCGTGTCCATCCCGGAGCAGGACAACATCGCCTGCACCTCACCGCAGGCGCTCAAGGGCACGCCGCTGAGACGCCTGCCACCACTGCCTTGCTCGGCGCCCTCGGTGCAGCTCAGCTACCAGTCCAACCAGGATGGTGCTGAGCTGCGGCCTGGCTTCGTGCTGGCGCTGCACTGCGATGTGGATGGGCAGCCAGCCCCCCAGCGTCACTGGCACATCCAGATACCCAGTGGCACTGTGGAGATCACCAGCCCCAATGTGGACACTGACGGGCGTGCCCTGCCCGGCACCCCTTTGGCCAGTAGCCAGCCGCGCTTCCAGGCCTTTGCCAATGGCAGCCTGCTCATCCCCGAATTTGGCAAGCTGGAGGAAGGCACCTACAGCTGCCTGGCCACCAATGAGCTGGGCAGTGCCGAGAGCTCAGTGAACGTGGCGCTGGCTACACCGGGAGAGGGTGGAGAGCACACGCTGGGGCGCAGGTTCCACAGCAAAGTGGCTGAGGGAAAGGGCTGCTATATGGTTGACAACGAGGTGCAGCCGTCAGGGCCGGAGGACAATGTGGTCATCATCTACCTCAGCCATGCTGGGAACCCCGAGACTGCAGTTGCAGGAGATGGGGTCCCAAGGCAGCTGCCCCCAGGCCTGCTCCTGCTGGGCCAAAGCCTCCTCCTCCTCTTCCTCACCTCCTTCTAGCCCCACCCCGACTGGGACTGGGCTGAAGCAACCCCAGCATTTCCTTAACTCCTCCCCTTGCCCCTGCCAGTGCTGCTTATAAGTGCTGCAGGGGTCTGGGGTTGGCGACTCCCTAGGCCTGAGTGGGCAACTTCACGTTTTCCTACCTCTCCTTCTAATCTCTTCAGAGCACCTGCTACCCTCAACTTCCAGACCTGCTCCACACTAGTGACTAGGATAGACTCTGATCCCTTAACTCACGGTCTGTGGTGCTCGTTGCTGCTAACAGCGTTGCCCATGCTCTCCTTTCAGGGGCAGCATGCTAACAGGGCGATGCCCTGACCCAACTGGGAGAAGCCTCAGTGGTGAATTCCAGGCACCGTGACTGTCGAGTTGGCCAGGGCCAGGTGTGGGGGAACAGAGTTGGGGCTTGGCCAGGAGGTGGTCTGAAGCAGTCAGGGCATGAGAGGAGGCTGGGATGTAAAGACAGTGGCTGGCATGGCTCTGAGGCTCTCCCAGGCCTGCTCAAGCTCCGCCTGCTCCTTGGTGCTTTCTGACGACTTGGGGACTTGGGAGTCCCTTTGTCCTTATCTGAGACTGAAATGGGGGGATCCAGGAAGGGTCTTCCTTCCTCTTACCCTTCCTCCCTCAGCCCGCACCCTCTATCCTGGAACCTGTCCTACCTTTCTCCACAACTACCCATCTGCTGCCTGCTCCTCTGCAAAGGCCAGCCAGCTTGGGAGCAGCCAAGAAATAAACAACACTTCTGATGCCCTTCTGTGTCTGCCTGGAATTTTGTCTGCATCTAGGAGCCCCTATGTGGAGACAGGATCAGGAGCTGAAGAGTCGGGGCAGCCAGCCTACCTGCCCACAGTGACAGGGGCCTCTGAGACCCCAGCAGCCTATAAGGGCTGGCCCGTGCTGTGCCAGGGGCTGGGTCTTGCAGTGAGCCGAGCTGCAGATGTTCCCTTCCCTCAAACCATCCCACAGGACAGGGGGCAGGAGTTTGGGATGGCTGGCCACCCTGAGCAGGGCCTGATATCAGCAGTGGCTTCAAGAGGCACTTTGGAGAGGCACAGGAAGTGGACGTGCCTGAGTGGCAGTCCTCTTCTCTGTCCTGCTCCCGGAAGACATGTTAGGAGCGAAGAGGAAAGGGGACAGGTGGGGCAAGATGGAGGAGACACATGGGGAGAAGGAGACACAGGACTGAGGAGGAGAAAGCCCCAGAGAGACTGGGAACAAGAGGACATATTTGAGGGAGAAGCCGGGGGGGAACAAATCATACTTACCCTTCCCCCAAAGAAGAAATGGTATTCCAAAAGGAAAGTCCAAATGAGGACTGCGATTTCCACAGGGCTCTTTCCCCATGGAGCAGATGGATCAGTAACTGGCCTGGGGTGTGTGTGTGTGTGTGTGTGTGTGTGTGTGTGTGTGTGTGTGTGTGTGTGTGTGTGTGTGTGTGTGTATAGCAACCTTCTTCAAGCCTGCTGTGTGTGTATGTATAACAACCTTCAGCCTGTGTGTGTGTGTGTGTGTGTACAGCAACCTTCAGCCTGTATGTGTGTTTGTGTATGTATAGCAACCTTCTTCAAGCCTGCTGTGTGTGTGTGTGTGTACGTACAGCAACCTTCTTCAAGCCTGCTGTGTGTGTGTACAGCAACCTTCAGCCTGTGTGTGTGTGTCTGTGTACGTATAGCAACTTTCTTCAAGCCTGCTGTGTGTGTGTGTATGTGTACAGCAACCTTCAGTGTGTGTGTGTACAGCAACCTTCAGCCTGTGTGTGTGTGTGCATATAGCAACCTTCTTCAAGCCTGCTGTGTGTGTATAGCAACCTTCAGCCTGTGTGTGTACAGCAACCTTCAGCCTGTGAGTGTATGTGTACATATAGCAACCTTCTTCAGGCCTGCTGTGTATGTACAGAAACCTTCAGCCTGTGTGTGTGTACATATAGCAAACTTCTTCAAGCCTGCTGTGTGTGTGTATAGCAACCTTCAGCCTGTGTGTGTGTGTGTATAGCAACCTTCTTCAGGCTTAGGCTGTGTGTGTGTGTACATACAGCAACCTTCAGCCTTTCCAGATGGGGAGCATAAGGATGAGGTCCCAAGCTGGAGACCCCACACAACCTCCTATCGGAGCCAGGTCAGAGATATGTCTTCCTACTGCCTCTATCCCACCCCTTTCAAGATTGAGGCTGCTGCATGCAGAGACAATGGCCCAGGGGCAGGCTCTGTGGCCTCTGTCAAGAGCTCCCAGAACTGCTAGCTCAGCAAAGTGGAGGCTGGAGGCCAAAGAGTCTGGGGTAGCAGCTGTGAGCCTTGGCTGCTGGCCAGCCCCCTTCCCTCCCTCCTGGTCCACATGCAGCCCCTCCCCGTGCCCACTCTCCCCTCATCAACTTGCAGCTCTGCTGAGCTGATGTCACCAGCAGCATGGATCAAGAATGACTCCTAATCTAAAATAAAAGTTGAAAAAAAATGACTCACGTCTGGTGGAAAACAGCAGGATGGAGCCAAATCCCATGTGCTGGGCCACCTTGGGTAAGTCATTGCCCACGTCTGGGCTTCAGTTACCTCAGAAATCAAATGACGAGGTGGGGCAGGGTGCTGCTTCAGGGTGCAATTGACTCTGATCGCCTAAGCCTGGTATTCCAGCCTGACTGGGACATCCCTGGCTCCATTCCCAGCTGAGCGGGCTCGGCTTCCTGGAGCAGGACCTGGACCTAAGACCTGGGTCAGGGGCTGTGGCTTGAGTGGACTAGCTACTCCCCTGCTTTACAGTCCCCGGTGGTCCCCACTGCCCTCCAGGTAAAGCCTCAATTCCCCACTTAGAGCCTCTCGGACCCACTCCTCCAATGAGTCCACCCCTTTCTGCCTCTTCTTGGAACAGTGCATTCCTTGTTCCCTTTGCTCCATAGTGTGCCATCCTCTGCACCTTTGCTTACACTCTTCCCTCCGCCTGGGCACACTTTCCCTGTTCTTCATTTGGCTAAGTCAGTCTTTGAGAGTCGGCTCTGGCGTCACCGCCTCCAGAAAGCCTTCCTGGATGTTCCCCTGCCCCCAGTGTGAACAGGGCCCCTTTCTCTGGGAACCTGGATTCTCCTCCGCTGAGACCCTGTCAGTTGCTGAAACAAGAGCAGGAAGCCTTTTTCAATGGGCTACAGTGGGATCAGAGCGGGTCCTCCTCAGGGCAGCCTTGAAAATGGGTTTGAGGTCCTTGCCTCTGTCTCTGCCTTTACAGGTGTTTGAGGCCGTAGCAAGAACTTGGGCAGGGGACTACTTATCTCCACTACCTGTGTGGGCATTTCCTAAGGCTCTGCTGACCTAGATCTGTGGGTGACCACATCTTCCCACCCTCTGTAGCCCCCACCCCTCAGTGGGCCCAGGGCATCTTCCTTATTCACACATCTCCCAACCTCCAGCAAGCCTCCAGCAAGAAAAGACCCCAGTCTGTCTCCACCCTCCTTTCCCCTCCATATCCTCACTCTACTCCCATCAGGACAGCCCCCGCTGTGTCCCGGCAGGCCACACACCCTTTCCTACCTCCACACCTGGAGTCACACTGCTTCCCCAGCATTCCTAATGTCGCTTCTCCTCCTGCACTGCCCCAGTCCTGCCCCTTCTTTAAGACCCAGAATAAGTCCTACTTCCAAAGCCAGCATCCACATGGCTCAGGGGTGGCATCATAGGGTCTCCACTCTCTTTGCCACCCACAGGGATGCAGCTGCAGGTTCTCTCTGCCTTCTACCCAGTGTCTGGCCCAGCATGTGACCAGAACACCCCGGGCCCACCCAAGCCCCATCCCCACCAAGGCACAGTGCTGATGTACCGACAGTGTGGGCAGGGTTTTCCCTCCATGCCCCTCCCGCTATGAGGACAGTTTCTCAGGAACAAGTTTATTGCAGGGAACACACTAATCTCTTTCATAATAGCCAAAGGCATAAAAACTACAAAAATATCTGGCTTTCGAGTGTGGGCAGCTCGGTGTGGGACCTGGTCTGAGTCGTGACGTGGGCTGCCCTGCAGGCCAGAGGCCAGGGAGCCTTCCAGCCACTCCCCAGAGAGGGCCGTGGAGCCGAAAGGGAGAGGAAGTGCCTTGGCTGCTTCCACAGCATGAAGGCCAAGGCTGAGGTGGGGCTGAGCTGGAATGATTCCAGCAAAGGGCTTCATTGAGGCCCTTCAAGGCTGGTGGCAGAGCCCGGGTGGGGAGAGGCCTGGACGTGGCCGCCCCGGCTCGACTGCTTCCTGGAGCAAGGCCCTAACCCACCAGTTTCTTTCTTCAAAACCCCTCCTGGCCTCCCCTGGCCAAGCGGGCAGAGCAGAGCCCCCATGAGGCTCCCAGTGCAGGCAGACCTCCACACACCCACAGTGATCCAGGCTGTGTGGCTCAGGTGACACTGGGAGAGCCGGGGAGGGACGAGGATGGTGGGTGGGAGCGACTCCACGCAGATAGGCAGGTGGGTTGGCCTTCCCTGCCCTCAGGGCTGGGCACCAGTGGCCCCCAACAGGGCCGTCTTCCGGAAGGCCTGCAGGGTTGGGTTATGCAGCAGCGTGTAGGCCAGACCCCAACGAGCCTTGCTGCGGCCGGCCCTGGGCCCTGCTCCCTTGGCCATGGAGTCCTTCATCTGCAGCAGCTGCATTCCTGAGAGAGACGGACTTTCTGTGAGTCACTCAGCAAACAGCCAGCCAAGCCTCCCCTGGCCCTCAGACCTGAGCAGAGAACCTGAAAATCCCAGGCGCAGGGCAGGTGGTGAGGCTTAGGATGTCCCCTGCAGGCAGCACATGGAAGTGGGGAGTGAGGTCTGTGGATAGACTGGAAGTGGGCTGGGACAAGGGCCTGGAGCTGGCTTAGTGTCCCCTCCCTACTAGGAAAGGAGGAGGTCATACTCTCTGCCCCAAGGGAGAAGTGGGGGGGCAATGACGGAGCCCCTAAGCAAGGCAGCTGCTTCATTCTCTCCGTGTGCACACATAGGGTGTGTGTATGTGTGTGTTCATATCATGGAAAAATTACCCTGAGATCAGACCAGGAGGGGCGACCAAAGGCAGCCAAGGGAGAGAGGAAGTGAAAATTTTCCTGGCGCCTACTCTGAGTGCTGGGGAGGAGCATGCATCCTTCCTGGGAGAAGCCGGGCAGGCTCTATTCCCCCATTCCCAGCGGGAGGCCGCACCTTCGTCTTCCTCTCCGGGTCTGAGGCTGTCCTTGGGGGCTGCTGTGGTCCTGGGTGGGAGGCTCCGCGCTTGCAGGAGCAGGGAGCAGAAGGCTGTCGCGGCTGGGTGTGACTGGCTGACCTCAATCTTCAAGAAGTTTCGGTACGTGCAGTAGCCTGGGGTGGGGTGGCGGATGGCAGTGCTGGGGGAGGAGGGGCCAGACTAGAGGCATCCAGACATCCCCTAACACACACACACACACACACACACACAGTGCGCATGCACACCCAGCATCCAAGCTTGCAGACACGCCAGGTGCATGGCACCGCTGCTGCCTGGGCACAGTGAACCTGCTAAAACACCCCACACCCACTGCACATGCTGCAGAACCACACGAGGCACAGCGCAGGGGCACTCAGGTGGCACATGCAGCTGCAGACATCGGGGTGAGCTGACCATCTGGCACGGGCCTGGGGCAGGACAGACACCTTCCTCACCGCTTGGGTGGCCTCAGCAACCCTCCAGCCCAACCCAGTGACCTTACCGGGGTCAAGAGTGGCAGCTCTCGGTGGCAGCAGGCTGAGGTCCATCTGGCCGAGGTGGACGGTGTTGTAGACAGCAGAGAGGAGCACTCGCCACGTGGCCACCGTGGCCCCCACCAGCACATTGAGGGGGAAGAGAAGAAAGGTGGCTGCACAGAGCACTCGCCTGGGGTGGGAGAAGAAAGCTGAGGCAGACCCTCCCCCAGAGCCCCCTCCCCAGGGTCAGGCTCAGACCTGGATGCCCAGAACTGTGGCCTACCATTTACTGCTGTGTCTTCTGTGCAACCCACCCTGGGCAAGACCTTCTCTCTTTCAACCCACCACCCTGGGAGATGGGAAACTGAGGCCCAGAGAAATTGGGCGACTTAGCCAAGGCTATCAGCTATTCAGTGGTAGAGCTGGGCTTTAAGCCCAGGTCCGTTTGGGTCTTTCTATGACCCTCATGCCTCCCACCTCCCGTTTCTGGGTCCTCTTGTCTGCTAATTCGAAGTTCTCCCACAGCCTTGTCACCTGACACAGAACTTCCTGGCTACAAAGTGGGGAGGGGCATGGTTTTCAGGAAGCAGAGGATCCAGAGTGCCGATTGATTCCCAAAGCAAGAAAGGCTCATGGGGGTACTTCTGGCCCCATGCCAGGTATGTAGAGAGGCACTTTGGAGTAGGCTGAGACATTGTCCCTTTTCTCTATGGGTAATGCGAGCTCTTTCTACCATTTTCTGGGCTCCTTGATAGAGAGAGGGGAGAGATGACAGTGGAGGGAGAAGGACACAAAAAGAGAGCAACGCCGAAGAAGAGGCTGAGGGCCTGAGGGAGCCACAAGCCCAGGTGCCTCCTCACCGGTTGGTCAGCTGTGGGTGTCCATCACGAGTCTCCAGGAAGACCCATTGGGCTGCCACATTCTGCAGGGTCACAGCCAGGGCCAGAGTCAGCCAGAAGGGCCTGCCAGTGGGAAGGACAGGTGGTCGCTGTTAGCAGACCTCTAAGAAGGAGTCTCCAAGCCCTCCATGTCTTGCGTCACTCACCACGAGGACTCCAGGGAGCGGAAGAGCAGGAGGTTCCTGCCGTGGAGCACAGGCATGAACACCAGGAAGGCCAGGGCCGTGGTTCCCAGGAAGAAGATGATCTGCTGCACCAGGAGCCCTGCCCAGGGCAAGAGTGGCAGGGGGACAGACAACAGGTTCTATGAAAGCTGGCCACCCCCACTGCCCCCAGAACCAGGGCCTTTGGAATTGGGCAGCCTGGTTTTAGATCTCTGCTCTGCCACTGCCTAGCTATGCTGTCTTGAACAGGTCACTTTCCCTCTCTGAGCCTCAGTTTCTTCCTCTGCAAAATGGGGATAATAGTCCCTACCTCAGAGGCTGTTGTAAGGATCCGATGAGAAAATGTCTGTGGAAACTCAAAATCACAAAGTACTTTGCAAATGTTATTTCTCCCCAGTCTCTCCTAAGTTTGTGTTACCGGGGGATAAGACTACATTTTAAACTGATGTTTGCATTCCTTCAAGCCAGAGCCTGGCATACGGTAAGTGCCCGAGGACTGTCTATTGAAAAAATCTGGCCAGTTGATTAGAGGATGATGCCTGCAAAAGGGCCTGGAGGCATAAGGGCTACCAAGAACAGACACTGTGACTTTCATCCTAGTAATTCCTCCACTCCTTTACCATCCTTCTCCTCCCGCTAGGAAGTGAGAACAGAAGGAGCTGGAGGGAGAGATACAAGGCCCTTGGATGTGTAATGCTGGTCACAGCCCCTCACCATGCAGAATGCTCTTCTCACTGCAGTACCCAAGGGGAGAGTCAGAAACCTGGGGCTGGGAGAGGTCCTGGAAGGTTACCTGGTCCAACTCTCTCAGGGCAGAACCCCCTTTGCAGACTCTAACAATATCCATGGAACCCTGCTGGTATACCTTCAGTGACAGGGATCTCATTACCTCTGTAGGTAGCCTATTGTGGCACAGCTCTTTCTTTTTTCTTTTCTTTTCTTTTTCTTTCTTTCTTTCTTTCTTTTTTTTTTTTGGATGGAGTCTCGCTCTGTCACCAGGCTGGAGTGCAGTGGCTCAATCTTGGCTCACTGCTCTGCCTCCCAGGTTCAAGCGATTCTCCTGTCTCAGCTTTCTGAGTAGCTGGGACTTCAGGTGCATGCCACCACACCTGGCTAATTTTTTGTATTTTTAGTAGGGATGGGGTTTCACCATGTTAGCCAGAATGGTCTTGATCTCTTGACCCTGTGATCTGCCCAACTCGGCCTCCCAAAGTGCTGGGATTACAGGCGTGAACCTCCGCACCCAGAACGACACAGCCCTTTCTTAAGCAGGAATGTACCATCTTGAATTTGACATCTCCAGACCTGGGTCCACCCCCCATGTAAATACCTGGTGGCACCCAGGGTTCATCAACATGTGGAGGGAACTCACTCAATTTCCTGAGGGCTCCTGTGCCCTCACCCTGAGTAAGCTTCCGAAGGGCAGGGAAGGCAGGGGGGTCCCTCCTCTTGCTTTGCCCCAGAGCAAGTACAAACTCTGAAGGCAGTACTTGCTAAGTACTCTTCTCCTCCACTGGGGCCAGTGTCCAAGGTGGGGCCCAGTCCAAGGCTGGGTGTAGTGGGCATGGGGAGCTCACCGAGGCAGATAAAGGCTGTCTGGTAGGCACTGAAGCTCATCCAACAGAATATGGCTTGGCGGGAGGGATGGGGACTCCGGTGCAGAGGACTCAGGTCCAGGGCAGCTCCTCGGTGCAGAGCTTGAAGATTGGTCCTGGGGTGGGAGCCAGGGAGGCAGAGAACTCAGAGAGCAACACGCTCTCCCTAAATCCTCCTCTGGGCCAGCAACCGGCCAAACTCCCAATAGAGTTTCAACCCACAGCCATCAGCAGGGAAGCCCAGAACTGTGGGAGCTGGGAGGAGGCCACTAACCCGATCTGAGAAGTCAGAGAGGGCTTCCTGGAAGAGGTGCTATCTGGGCAGACTTAAAGGGTGAACGAGGAAGACAAAACCAGGCAGAAGGCTTAACCTGAGCCAAGTCAGGAAAGTGAGAACAACAGTGAGAATGGAAGTGACACACAGCGCAGCCACCAGGGATGGAGGTGAGGCAGGCACTGGCTGGGGAGCCTTGAATGCCAGGAGAAGGAGGGCACGGCCTATGGAAAAGGATCCCTAGGAGGAGCTCTCAGGCCTGGCAAGTACACAGGACACACGGGCCTGTTCTCTGACACAGATTAGTGCCCAGGCTGCCCCTTCTCACCTGTCGTGGGCCTTCATGCTCCTCACCACTCACCACCACAGGGCAAGCGAGGTGGCACGTGAGACCCGCACTGCCTCTCCAGTGCCCTGTGCTGCCAGGCCACCCATCACCCACACTCTCACATGGCAGGGCCACCCCAGCCTCTGCTCTCACCTCCACAGTCCTCACCTCCTACCTATTCTTCCATTTCCGGGCACGTGCAGCTTCCCCAGGCTGCCTTCCCTCTCATCCAGCCCACCCGGTGGCCCCTACTCCGAAGGCAAGCTCCACAGGCCGCCCTGAGTTGGTGGTGCCCTGTGTCCCTCATACAGACGTTTCCCTAACCAGACAGGAAGGTCCAAGGGCGGGCCCCAGCCCCACCTTCTCCCTCCACCACAGGCAGCCACACTCAGGTGGGCTCTGTGACAGCCTGGGCCAGCAGAGCCCTTCCCTCTCTCCAGCCCCAGGGCCTCCCCACAGGCCCACAGGACTCCACTTCTTCCCCACCTCTGCGCTGGGTGAGCCGGAGTCTGCCACTTACCTGTGTGTCACCAGTGAGCGCATCAGGACCAGGAAGGTGAGAGAGCAGGACAAGACCAAGGCCGAGATGTAGCAAACTGGTGGGCAGAGAGGGAGCAAAGGGAGAGGTCAGGGCCTGGAGGGTCTCCTGGGTCCTCTGAACCCCTGCCAGGGTGGTGCCTGGCGGGGAGATCCCCTGCCCCACACCACCCTCTGAGCGGAGGCCTCTTGGCCCCAGTGTAAGCCAATGACTTCGGCCACCCCATTCTTCCCAGTGACACACAGTGGCCAAGAGGTGAAACCAGCTCTGAGTCTGCAGACCTGGTCCTCACCCTGCTGTTGCTGCTTCCATTGCTGTGGGACCCCCATCCAACCTGGCATCTGCCTCCAGCTCCACTGCTTCTTGGCCATGTGGCCTTCAGGAGGGCACCCCATCTCCCCAGGCCCCCACTGGCTTGTGAACATACTGCCCGATGTGCTGTTGTGCTGCCCAGCTCCCAGGATCATGTGAGCCATAAGCTCAATCCAGGTCTGCACTAACAGCCCTCATTCAGAACATAGAGGGTCTAAGTTCACAGCAGTGTGGCCTGAGTCCAGCAGAATAAGGGAGGCAGCCGCTGTTGCCCAGCCCCCTCCCTGGCCAAGCACGCAATGAGTGTATGCATGACGGTGTGTCGTGAACAAGCCTGGGCGTTTAAGAAGATCAGGGGTGCAGGCTGCAACTCTCCCACCTTACATCCACATCCAACCTCATCTGTCACAGCAGACTGTCACGGTAACCCATGAGGTTAGACAGAAGGACTGTTCCCACTGGGCTGAAGAAGCTGAGACTCAGAGAGAGGGCTTCGCCCAGCCAGCCACGCTGCTAGGAATGAGAGAGTGAGGTGTGCTACCGTTTCTAACAGATCCAGAGTGAGACCGAGATGCCTGCACCCTGGTCTCATCAGTCAGCCCAGGAAAGTGTTCCTGGTGCCCGTGTTATCACTGAAATCTCAAGTTCAGGGAGAGCAAACACAGAAAAGGCGAGTGCTAGTTGCTCATAGCCACGGGGGTTAGCGTGGTGGGTCTCAGCACTGCCGGCGCATTAGGATCACCTGGAGCTGCTAAAACTTGCCCATGGCCCAGCCTGCACCCAAACCAGTTAAATCAGGATTTCTGTGGGTGAGACCCAACCTCAGCCGTGAAAGCAACACTGGTGATCCAGTGTGCAGTCGGAGCTGACAGCCACTGCTCTGGGGGCTTCCCGAAGGCAGAGCCTTCATGACGTATTTCCATCAGCAATAAATTGAAATCAATCCATCAACTTATATTTATTGGGTGCCTACTACAGTGGCTCTCAAATTTCACTTGCATCACAATCACTGGGACTGTCATCCCAGCACTTTGGGAGGCTGAGGCGGTTGGATCACCTGAGGACAGGAGTTCGAGACCAGCCTGACCAATACGGTGAAACCTCGTCTCTACTAAACATACAAAAATTAGCTGGGCGTGGTGGCGGGCGCCTGTAATCCCAGCTACTCGGGAGGCTAAGACAAGAGAATTGCCTGAACCTGGGAGGTGGAGGTTGCAGTGAGCCGAGATGGTGCTGCTGCACTCCAGCCTGGTGACAGAGTGAGACTCCGTCTCAAAAAAAAAAAAAAAGAAAAAAGAAAAATGCACTGGGAGAGCTGTTCAATCATAGAGGCTGGCCCCACTCTAAGAGCTTCCAATTCAGTAGGTCTGGCATGGGGACCGAGCATGGGGAATGTTAAAGTCACCAGGTGGTTCCCAGATTCAGCCAGGACTGAGAAGGATGCTACAGAAACCCTGGCCCTTTGGCCGGTCCCTCGCTCCCTCCTTCAGGACCCTCACGGGACACTGTTCTCAGAAGCGAGGTTGGGAGAAAGCGATGGGCATGCACAGCTCCAGCCTCCATGGTGCCCCTGCTGGGGCCAGCTGGGCTGCAGTGAGGGCACAGTCTAGACCGTCTGCTGCCAGGAGGCAAGCGTCCCTCTTGCTCAGGCTGGCCTGGTGAGTGAATAGGCTAACACAGGGTGAAGGGTCAGCAGCCCCCTTGGCCATAGGCCTGGCCTCTGATCTCCATCCATCTACCTCCTACCTCTCTCTCCCTCCACTGGTTCCCAACTTGGGCCCCCCAAACCCTAGCACCCACACAATCTTCCTGCTGTTTGCCACCTCTGGGATCCTCCTTCTGAGCCCTGCTCTGGGGATAGATCTGTCTTCCCTCATGTGACTGAGGGTCTCAAGGACAAGTGTTCCTTTTTCACTCCAGCGCTCATTTTGCAGGTGGGGAAACTGAGCTCAGGAGAGGTAAAGCGATTTGCCCAAGGTCACTCAGCTTGTAAGTGATGGAGAGAGACTCTCATCTAGTTTGCCTGACTCCCTGTCTGAGCTCTCTGTGAATGAGGCTTATGGTCCAAGTGCTGCATGGCAGTCCCAAGAGAAGCTCTGAGCTCAGAAGACATTAGCTCCTTAGGTGAAGGACGGACCAAGGGACATTCGAGCCCAGGTGGCGGGGTGGCTTTGGCCGCATCTTGAATCCTCCTGGGCCTCAGTATTCCTCATCTGCAAACTTAGAGGGTAAATGCTGCTCTATTTGGCACAAGAAGATACCAAGTGGGAGCCTTTGAGCTTGGAAACTGCAACATGCAATTATAAATGTCAGGCGTGATGCGTAGAAGCAGTCAGTCCTTCACTCTGGACGTGTCTCTTCTTGCCTCTGAGCCTCAATTTCCTGCTCTGTGAGCTGCAATCAGTGATGCTGACCTACAGGGTCCCTGTGAGCAAGGGTCTGAGGTTGCTTGTGGGCTGACCTGACCATGTCTGCACCTCCCTATGACCCAGGTTGCAACCAGCTTGGAAAATCTCCTGGGAGAGGTTGTTTTCAGCTCGCCCGGAATTTGTCACCTGTCCAGTTTGTGGGCCCCAGCAGCAGTTCCAGGGCAGCCTCTAGTATGGAAACTGAGGTGCTCAGGGAGATGGAGGTGGTCAGGGAAGGAAGCGGTCACTGCATGCACCTCTTCCCACCCCCCACTCCCTGCCCCCACCATGGCCAGCATGCCCAGGTCTGTGGGATAAGGATGACGTTAATGTCCAGGCACAGCCGTGGAGCAGCCACACCTCCATGTGCAACGCTGGCAGCACTCGCTCTGACCATTGCATGTTACTCCTCAGAAGCCGGGGGCCCATCCATCCCAGCCCAGGGCCCCCAAGTCAGTCGAGGGTGCATGCCTCACAAGTTGTGACCACCAGGCTTTGTCTCAAATAGAGCAGGATTTCCTCTCTAAGTCTGCAGGTGGAGAGAGCCCCTCTCAGGCTGCAGGAGCCCTGCATTCTCTTGGCTGCACTCTGCCCTGCTGGCTGGCCTCAGGCAAGTCCCTCCCCGTGTGTCAAGTGGGGACACTTCTCAGTCCCCTCCACAGGGCTGCTGGGAGCACCTAGGAGGCAGAGTAGGTAGATGGTTGCAGGAGGCATCAGACCACAGAAGGGGAGGCCGGGATGGTTCCCTGGTTTAGCAGCTCGTTGCCAGAGGAAAGGAGAAAGGAGATGGCCCCAGAAGACAGGGAGGAGAGAAGAGAAAGCATGCGCCCTGCCCAGTGCCAGGCCCCTGCCATGAGGATTCGCTCAGAAATCCTCACCGTCCCTGTCACCATCTTCTTTCTCCTTCCCCACCCTCAGCTCACCCATCCCTCCTCATTTCCATGCCCGGAGAGTTGGTCTGAGACACTGGGGTGGCATAGGGAGATGCCACAGAAGCAGGCAAGGGGCCGGAGCTGCTGAGATGCACCTCCAGGTTTCATGGAAGCTCAGAACTAGAAGCGCCAACTGCCCCAACTTGGAGATGAGGCAGTCGAGACCCAGAGAGGGAAAGGAAAGCATCCAAGGGCCCCCAGTGTGTCCATGGCTGACTAGCACGTAGACCTTGCGTCTCCCAGCTTTCATTCCCCACTGCAGCCCTCAGGGGCTCCCTGGAGGCCTCACCTTCCAGAGCCCACAGATGGTGCTTCACCAGCTCCACCACCTCCTGCTTGTCCTGGGAGAGCATGATCCCGAAGCCGCCCAGCAGGTAGAAGACATCCGTGGTGACTCCTGCCCTCACCTTCTGGATGGTGGGGACCACGCCCACCAGCAGCAGCAGGGCCACCTGGAAGAGCCCCTCGGTGAGGGCACCATCCCAGGAAAAGGGGAGACTTGTGGGAAGAAACTAGCAGCACACAGCCTCCGGCCACATGCCCACTGCCCATCAGTGTTCTTATCTGCCCCATACAGCAGGTCCTCATGCCTCTAAATGAGGACATTACACAGGTGCAATTATAGCCTAACAGGCCAAAGGCATGCCTTCAAGCACCATAACTGCATACAGTCGGCCCTGCAGATCTATGGGCTCCACATCGACAACCAACCAATTCAATCAAGCACATTTGATTTGTGGATTTGGGGGAAAAATCCACAATAAAAAATAACACTGTATCACATCTCTAATCCCAGCACTTTGGGAGGCCGAGGCAGGTAGATCACCTGAGGTCGGGAGTTCAAGACCAGCCTGACCAACATGGAGAAACCCATCTCTACTAAAAATACAGTTAGCTGCATGTGGTGGCGCACGCCTGTAATCCCAGCTACTCGGGAGGCTGAAGCAGGAGAATCGATTGAACCCGGGAGGCGGAGGTTGCAGTGAGCCAAGATCGCACCATTGCGCTCCAGCCTGGGCAACAAGGGCGAAACTTCGTCACAAAAAAGCCAAAAAAAACAATGTAATATAAACAGCACAAATAATACAGTAGGACAACTATTTACATCACACTTATGTTCGGTATTGTAAGTAATCTAGAGACCATGAGGTGTATTGGAGAATGTGTGTAGGCTATAAGCAAATACTACACCATCGCATATTGGAAATTTGCGCCTTTGTATTTTGGTATGGAGGGGTGTCCTGGAAATCCACCTCTGATACTGAGGGACGGCTGTGTCTGCACCTTTGTCTATTTACCCATCATCCATCTATCTGAACTTCGGAATGTAAAATTTCCAGTTTGTCTATGCTGTTGAAAGTAAATGAACACAGGCATTAAAGCTAGATAGCGCTGGGTTCAAACACTGGCTCCGCTGAGATATCAGCTGTGCAGAAGCGTGACTGAGTCAAATTCACCTCGCTGAGCTTCCGTTCTCCCCATCTGTAAAGTGGGGAAACTCATACCCGCCTCCCAGGATTTTAATTGTTGTTGTTTTTCTTGGAGGTGGTGAGGCAGTTTATCAAACATGTTATCTCGCTAAATCTTCCCAGTTACTCAAAGAGGAAAGTTATTCTATTTCCTCCTTTTTGCAGATGAGCTAACAGGTTCAGAGAGGTTAAATAACTTGCCCAAGGTCACACAGGAGGTAAATAATGGAGTTAGGATTTCAATTCACATTTACGTGGCCTCCAAAATGAATGCACTGGGTCACTATGTGAGTCCAAGAGCGAACACCCCTGTCCTTATGGGGAGGCCAGAATTCCCAAGATGGCTGGCAGTAGCTGGCCAGGATTCTGGATGGGGCACCTGGAGAGCTGGGTTGGGCCAGTGCTGCTCCAGGCTTGGGGTAGAGGGCAGGGCTCCAGAGGCAGATGGCAGTAGAGGGTGCAGAACATACCTGGTAAATGGCTGTCCCTGTCAGGGTGGCTGAAAGCACCAGCTTCAGGGGGAGACGGAATCCTGTAGTCCTCAAAAGAAGAAGTATGAGAATAACACCACTCACACCCGGGAGCCCTCCTCCCTCCCAAGGGGCCTAGGAAAAGGGCCAGCAGGACCCTGGATGACCAAGGCCGGGCCAGGGTCTTCCCCCTGTCCTGAGCTGGCAGTTGTCCCTCTTGATGGCAAGGATTCCAGTGAGCAGGAGCCAGTCCTCCACTGCAGCCGTTCTGTGCAAGGGAGGGTAACGTCCCCTGTCACGCTTGGCCTCAGCTCCCAACCCCATACCTGGCTGTGGAGTGTAGATGCAGTGTCTCAAGCAGACCCGGGCCCAGGACAGGAAGCCATGCTTGGAGGTATGGGAGCTGCAGAAAGACCCAGGCAGGTGCAGGGTCCTCAGGGGAAGTCCATTCCCCGAGAGCCAGCCCCAGAGGCTGGTCATGCTGCCCCTGCCATGCTGCCCAGTGCCGGCTTCCCAAGCACAGCTGCTAACCAGCCCTAGCCACCGGTCCACAGAGGGTGTGCTGGAGACCCCACCTGCTTCCCAGCTTCTTCCTGCAAAGTAGGTTCCTCAGATATTCCTCAGAGTAGCTGCTCTGCAGCCCCTGTGGAGACAGACAATTAGACGAGCAGAGAAGACCTACCTGGAGCCATCCCTGGGTCCTTAGCTTAGGGAACCAGAGTTTTCTCTAAGCAGGTGCTCCATAAAAACCTCTTGGCCATGGCAGTGGCGGTGAGTGCAGAGGGGCTGAGCTGTGGGGATGAGGTCCATGCCCTCCAAAGCGTCTTTTTTCACTCTCAAATACAAGGCCAGTCTCCTATCAAAGAACCATCAATACCAGGAAGTTCTTCCTAAGATGTCTCCAACTCTCACCTGCTTTATTTAGTCACATCTCATCACTGATTCTTCCCACCCCCAGCCCTCTAGCCTCTGTTGGCTGAAACTGGGGCAGAGGGAAGCTTGTGTCCCACAGGCACATCCCAGGATGCAGGAGGGGGTCATTCCAGGTCAGACCCCCTCAGGCTTCTCCTCCTGCTACTATGCAAGGGAGATCACAAGGGTGACCAGATTTGTCTAAGCCACATTCCAGGCCTTAAGCTGCCTGTGAAGTGGCAGAGGCTCATGGGAAGATGGAGTGAGCCCCTGACCTGAATCACTGGGAGAACACAGGCAATTGTCACCTGTTGCCATGACAACCCTGGGATCCAGGGCAGGAGTGAGTCAGCTCAAAGCTTGATGGGGGTCCTCTGAGACTTAAACCTATTTGACCAAAGTCCAGAGAGGATTTTACACCTCTCCAGCCTAGGGAGGAAAGGCTGGTAATGGAGAGAGGGGTGGGATGGTAGAAACCCTGGAAGAGAAGGTAAAGGAACATGCCCTGGGTGGTGGGGTCGGCGCTCCCTCTTCAGAGCTAGCTGTAAAAAGGGGGAGACTCGGTCTTCTTCGAGGAGCGTGAGCATCAGGAGGGCAGGAGCTACAAGTGCTCAGAACCCCCTGCCTGCCAAGCGCGAGCCGAGCCCAGAGTCCTTGGGCCTTCTCAGACTAGAATAGCCCAAGGGGAACCCAGGGCTCTCCATCCTGCCTCGGGATCTCACTCATTCTCTGGATTCAGTCTGACCTTGCCGAGTTAACACCCAGGCCCAGCCCCTCTGCTGAGCTCCAGACTTTGAGCAGCACACACCCAGGACCAAGCATCGTCCCAGGAGCACCTCCTCCTCCTCCACCTTCCCTGGCCCAGCAGCTGGCACCACCACCTAATGCTGGCTGCTCAGATGCCTCCCATCAAGACTTTCTCCTGCCCTGTGTGAACAGGAGACAAGCCCTTTGGCCTCTGTGTCCTAAGGCTTTCTCCTGAGTCTGTCCTTCCTTCCCCTGTGAGGGCCTCTGCAGAACTTTCCTCTTCCTCCTCTCTCACCAGAAAGAAGTACCAGACTCCCGCCCTGCACCCGCAGTCCCAATCCCAGCTGCACGTCTCACACTGCACTGTAGGTATTTGGTGCTTCATCTGTCTCCCCCACCACACTGGGAGCTCCTGGAAGTCAGACACCAGTCCACCAGCTGCAAGTCCACAGCACTGAGCCCAGGGCCTGACACATGGCAGGTGCTTAGAAGGCTTTTTAATAAGATCGAAGTATCTTCTAAGAATTCTCTTATTGCCGGGCGCAGTGGCTCATGCCTGTAATCCCAGCACTTTGGGAGGCCAAGGCAGATGGATCCTGAGACCAGCAGTTCGAGACCAGCCTGACCAACATGTGAAACCCCGTCTCTGCTAAAAATACAAAAATTAGCCAGGTGTGGTGGTACGTGCCTATAGTCCCAGCTACTCAGGAGGCTGAGTTAGGAGACTCTCTTGAACTGGGGAGGCGGAGATTGCCGTAAGCCAAGAGCGAGCTACACTGCACTCCAGCCTGGGGGATAGAGCCAGATTCCATCTAAAAAAAAAATCCTCTCTTACCCTGATGCGTTCATCCACCCATCCTTCCTTACATACATCTTTCCTTCAATTCATCCATTCATCCATCCATCCAAAAATTCACAAATATTTGCTGAGTATCTACTAACGGCCAAGACCCATCCAGTGCTACAAATATAATGCACAAAGCAGGCACAAAACCATCTCTTCCCCTTGACTCATGCTCTATCCTGCGCCTTCTCATTCTCTCCTCACTCTGGATTCTCCGTCGTTCAGGCCCTTGCTGAAGTCTACCTCCTCTAGGAAGCCCTCCCAGCCCTCCCAGGCCTCCCCTTTAACTGAAATTCTTCAACCACACCCAACCTAGAGTTGATTCATAATGCAATTCTGCCCTGGGCGCTTCCTGAATCATCTCAGTGTGAGTAGAACTAGGATTAGGCACAAGGCTCCAGGCTGTCTCTCCCGCCAGATCTCAGCGTTTTACAGACAGATCTATGACTACCCTGTCTTCTGACTCAGTTCTGCTTTGTGGAGTCCCTACTATTCACACAGCCCAGGGCTGGGGGCATCCTGGGTGCCAGTCTAGGGCCCGGCCCAGCCTTTGCCTGGGGAGGGAGGGCTAAGCAATCCCTCAGCAAACATTTTCTGAGCATCTGTTCTGTGCTGGGCCCTGCACCAAGCACGGCCATGTAACTGGGACCACAGAAATGGGGGAGTCGGGCTGTCTTGGGACTGAGGAAGAGCTCACCCTAGGCTTCCCCTTTACCTCGGAGCCTGCTCCTGTCCTATGGCCGAAGCTTCTCGCCAGCTGCACTGGATACCAAAGGCTCAGGAATCCGAGGCCCAGCAGGAGAGGCAGGGAAGCCAGCAGGGAGTAGTACTTGTAGATCTGGACAGACAAACACACAGACTACCTTCCACTTTCTTCCCCCAGGCAAGAACCAGAATCCATTGCCCTTCCCCACTCACACTGGGCCCTGAGAATGGCCTGGGGAGGGGGGGGGGGCATGGGAAGGCTTCAGCACTATGGTCCCCAACCTGCTACCCAGCGCAAACCTGCCCACTTCCCCTTCTTGAGCCCTGCAGAGATGCTCATCCCTCCCTCAGGCTCCTGGACCCACACAGTCCTCTGAGCAGCCAAGAGGAGGAGGTCACTTGACCCTCTGATTCTCTCCAGCACCCCCAGCATGCCTCCCTGAGCAAGGCTGGAATAAGGCCTGGCAGGGACACCACTTTCTGTTTCTGCGTTCCCAGAACATTAGGAACAGTTCTGAAAATCACACCAATGCCTGCCTTTGCCTACATATAGTTTTCAACCTGGGCATCAGGAAAGGCTATGCCCTACTTCCCAGGGCTGAGGCCTTCCTGGGAGTGGGCCTTTTGTATGCTCGTTTATTTATTTTTTGGTTCAATATACTTTTATTGAGAGCTTAGTATGTGCCAGGTTCTATTCTAGGTCGTGAAAAACAGCCACCAAGTCCCCCCAACCTTTTTTTTTTTTTTTTTTTATGAGACAGAGTCTTGCTCTGTTGCCCAGGCTGGAGTGCAATGGCATGGTTTTGGCTCACTGCAGCCTCTGCCTCCCAGGTTCAAGTGATTCTCCTGCCTCAGCCTCCCTAGTCCCTGGGATTACAGGCACCCGCCACCAAGCCCGGCTAATTTTTGTATTTTTAGTAGAGATGGGGTTTCACCATGCTGGCCAGGCTGGTCTCGAACTCCTGACCTCTTGATCCACCCACTTCGGCCTCCCAAGGTGCTGGGATTACAAGCGTGAGCCACCGCGCCCGGCCACCAAGTGCCCCCTATCATAACAACCTTCTAGTCTTTACCTCCACCCTGAGGGACTGGTGTTATCAGCTCCATGGACGGACGAAGAAACAGTCTAAGAAAGGTGGCACTGTTTCCCCAGGACACTTGGTACCACCTGGCATCATTTTGTCCGTGTATTGTGTCTCCCATTCTGAAATGACAGCTCTTGGGAGGCTACGGACTGCATTTGTCTTGTTCACAGCTGTAGTCCTGTGCCTGGAAATGTCCCTGGTGCAGAGTATGTGCTTCAAATATGTTGTTGAATGAATGGGTGAGTGAATGAATGAAGTGGTGAAGCTGGATTCACACTCAGGTTGTCTGGCTCTAAAGCCTGTACCATCACTCTTCGGGTTCTAGACTGGACAGCTTCACAGCCCCAGCCAGCAGCCAGTGAACAGTTCTGAGGTTCTGGAATCCTCCTCTTAGCCCTCTGAGACCATCCCTGACTTCGAACTTGCCAGCCTCCATCTCACTTTGCGTCCATTCCCTCTCCAGCCTGATCCAGGGGAGGCTGAGGAGTCACTCACACAGGAGTCGGGGTGGGGGACATTTCAGGCTTTCTCTTCCTCCCACTCTGCCCTCTTCCCCTTCTCTGCCCCCTCCTAGACTGAAAGCTCCTGAGGGCTGGGCCCAGCCACCTTGTTCCCTGCTTCTCCTGCAGAGCAGCCCAGCTTGGAAGGGACACGTGTTTGAAGGCGTGGAATCCCACATACAGAGGAAGGCTGCAGGGCAGCCCATCATAGAATCAGAGCTCAAAGGAGCCCCCTGGTTTGAGCAGGCTGTTCTGTGTGCCCCTCTACTCTAGGCCATTGTGATCAGCCGTTACCTTGGGGGTCTGGGGACACTCTGCCCTCTGCCAGACCTGGACCCCGAGGTGGGCCCAGGACAGCATGCTGCCGAGCAGGTGTGCAGCTCTGTGACCAGCCGTGGCACAGGCAGCCAGTGGGTAGTAGAGGGCAGCGTAATAGAGCAGGCCCAGCATCTTCCAGGATCCTGGAAGGTGAAACAAGCAGAGAGACCCATGCTGGAGGGGCAGACATGGGGCCTGTGGTGGGCCCACCCAGGCTCTCTCCTGTCTCCAGCTTCCAAGACTTTCAGCATGTTCAGTGGGCAAGAGCCCTCTGTTCAAATCCAGGCTCTGACTAGTCTCAACTCTGTAGGGGGGAAACCCCACAAGTGCCGTGGCAAGGGTCTGAAGCCTCAGCCTGTTCTCATATACATATTGATTTAGAAAAGAATTAGAAATATAGGCACATAGTTATTCCTTTATATAATCATATATAATCTTATAGTTACTCACTTATCATCATAAAGATATATACTCAATATAACCTTTGATTTTACTAATGACTATCGGGTTATGAAGCATGGAACTGAGGTGACACTGTGAACAAATTGATCCTAAGGCAATAGGCTCTAAGCCCTCTGTCACGCCCACATAAGGGCTGCTGGAGGGCACCTCGGCTGTGTGGCAGTGCCAGCGCTGTGAAAGCGCCCACTGTTTAGCCAGCTAGGGAAGGAGACATCCAAAATGGCCGAGACATCTCCTTCCTGGGGAAGTTTGGAAAAAACTCCGCTCCTCCAAGCTCTTGTGGTAAGGCCTGATGGCTGTCAGGTAGGCCCACAGACATCCAGGGGCTTAACTGTCTCTATGTGATGCTGTGCTTCAGTGGTCACGTTCCGTGTCCACTCTCATGCTCTGCTTCTGCACCTGGTTTCTCTTTTCCTTAAAAGATAAGAATTAATAATACTAACATAATCTTAGTGTCCTTGATATTTCTGGCAAATATGCCCAGAGCACTGATGCATTAGCTTTTTTCCTCGCCTCCGCTACTTAAAAGTCTTGGGCCCCCTGTCTTCAAGACACGTGATTTACCTGACCCTGTCACTGACCACCATTACCTCTCCCTGCCTTCCCTGCCCCCTGCTTTGTACTCAATAAAAGTCAGCATGTCCAGGCACTTGGGGCCACTGCAGGTCTCCGCGCTTTGGTTGGCAGTGGACCCCCGAGCCCAAATGCTCTTCTCTATCTCTGTGTCTGTATCTTTTATTTTTACAGTTTCTCATCTCTGCACCAGCAGGGAGGGGCTCAAAGGACCCTTGAGGACCCTACACAACTCTGTGATCTTGGTCAGCTTACCTCTTGGAGCCTCGGTTTTCCCATCTATAAAATGGAAAAAATCACAGTATATTAATACATGCAAAATGAGAAGGTGTATATATAACGCTCAGCATGGTGCCTGAGTAAACATTCAATTGAAGATACTATTTCCTTGGCCCTCAGTTCCTCCACTGCAAAATGGGGCTCATATGCATACTTTGTGGCGTCGTCGTAAAGACTGGATGATCTAAAGAGGTTATGTCTCAGGAGAGCAGCCCATCTCATTGACAGCTGTTCCTGTTACCCTCATCTCCTTGAGCCAAGCTTAAAACTCCAAGACCCCACCCTATCCCCATCCCATCATACCAACTCCAAGACCTCGGGGGCAGTGAGTACCTGGGCTGGGTGGTGAGGCGAGGGTCAGGAAGGGCAACGGGTCCTCGTCGGGGAGCAGCCAACACAAGGAGCTGAAGAGGACCATGAAGACAGCAGCAGGCACTGCCTGGGGCCTGTCCCCAGCCAAGAAATCTACAGGGCTAGGACAGAGGCAGGGACAGGGCAGGAGGGAGTTGCTCAGCCCCTGCACCCCCATTACCTCCAGGCTGTGTTCCATAAACCAAGGAGGCAGAGTCAGTCCCACTTTCTGGTTGGGGGAGGCCCCTTCATTCATTCATTCCATAGATATTTGTGGAGTGCCTCTTATCTATCAAGTTCAGAGCCCTTTGCCAAAGGGACTTGGGATACACATACAGTGGGAACAAGCCCTAGGACTGCTCCCTCCGCCCACCCTGGAAGCTCCAGGAAGCAGCCACCTCCACATTAACTGGTCTCTCTGTCTGGGCTGGCAAACCTTCAGAGAATTCAGCGAGTCATAACATCCTTGTATGACGGCCGCCGCCCTGGGCTGGGTGTGGAGCCGGGGCAGAGGGCAGACAGCGGGCACAGCTGTCCCAGGCATCATCCCTCTGGGCTCAGAGCAAGCCACTCAGACCCTCGGCTTTTGCACTGCAGCTTGCACTCATGCTCTGAGAGCTTCATTCTCCCTCAAGCACCCCCTAGCCAGGGCAAGCTCTTTCCAGGGCCAACTGGAGACCCCAGGCTGGTTCCCCACAAAACCAGCACAGCAAGACCTGCCTCGGTGCAGTCTGGGTCTGGGATGCGAAGCTATCTACACCATCACCTACCCCAACCCTCTGGTCTCTCGTGACCAGCCTGCCCAGCCCCATCTCCTCAGGATCCTGCCTGTCCCAGGCTCTGGGGTCGCAAGGCTGAAGGAGACGGGAGAAGAAAATTCCAGCTAGGCCAGGCGTAGTGGCTCATGCCTGTAATCCCAGCACTATGGGAGGCCGAGGCAGGTGAATCACGAGGTCAAGAGTTCGAGACCAGCCTGGCCAACATAGTGAAACCCCATCTCTACTAAAAATACAAAAAATTAGCTGGGCATGGTGGTGGGCACTAATCCCAGCTACTCAGGAGGCTGAGGCAGAAGAATTGCTTGAACCCAGAAGGTGGAGGTTTCGGTGAGCCAAGATCGTACCACTCCAGCCTGGGCAACAGTGCAGACTCCATCTCAAAAAAAGAAAGAAAGAAAGAAAGTTCCAGCTATAGGGGATAGAGGTCAGTTCCCATAAATCTGCCTTCAAGCATTAGGGTCCAGGTGATACTCTCAGGGAAGATGAGGGTCAAGATGGTGTTGGGATGGTCATGGTCAATCCACACATGAAGGGCTGGCTGCCTGAGATGGTACACTCTGAAGCTGGGTCCCATCGGGCTTGTTTCCCTAGGGCTTGGGTTGGAGTCCTTTCTCCCAGGTGGTCTTTAGTGAGTCCCTCCCCTTTCCTCTGGGGGTCCTGACTAAACCTGGAGACGTGGGTGGGGATGAGGAAAGCCCCAGGCGGAGGCAGGTAGGGGTGTCATTGAAGCCAGAGCTGCCTTTTAGGTGCCTAACAAAGCACCCACCCTCTCAGTGACCCTGTCAGCTGGGCCCCCTGAGTAGGGGTGCCCAGGCCATGGCACCAACCTGGGCAAGCGGGGCCGGCCACGCACACAGTGAGGCCAGAGCTGGCGGCGCCTCACCAGCATGGCCAGGAGCAGCAGCACGAGTATCTGAAAGGAGAGCAGAAGAGAGCTTGCCGTGCCCAGGCCCCCCGAGGGTCTGAGTGTGAGGGCTTGGACTCAGGCCCCAGGACATCCCCTACCTTCCCAGTGCACACCCATGTGGCATCTTGGGGACTGGTCAAGAGGTGACAGACACCTGGGAGGTATGACTTGCATCCTGGTTTGGGCCCCCAAGCTGGGAGAACTCCCAGATAGCATCCCCCAACCCAGGATCTCCCAGGGCCCCCCTTCACCAGCCCCAGCGGAAAACCCAGGTCCCACTGCCCAGGCTGGCAGCAGCTTGCAAGCTAGGTTCAACTTGGGTGGGACTCACTGACAGCGAGGCCAGGCAGGCATGGTACAGGCCGGGTGGTACGCTGGTGTGGCAGGAGCGCACTTCCCTGCAGAGCAAATGAAGGCTGGCTCAGGCCTACATCAGGCCCCCGTGGGTGCGCAGATGGGTCTGGCATTCAAGACTGTTCACACTGAGGCTTTACCCACTACCTCCCTCAACCCTCTGATCCCTCCTGCACAAGCCTTCCCAGTCCCACCTTCTCAGGGTCATTCTGGGGCCCTGGTGTCCCTTTGATGTGTGGCCCCATGCCAAGCTCTGGAGTTATAAGACTAAGGAGACAGGAGGCTCCCGGGGGAAGCAGAGTGGACTGGCTTGGTCTGATCACTTATTTCTTTTTCTTTTCTTTTTTTTTTTTTTGAGACAAGGTCTTGCTCTGTCACCCAGGCTGGGGTGTACTGGCTCAGTCTCAGCTCCCTGCAGCCTCAGCCTCCTGGGCTCAAACGATCCTCCCGCCTCAGCCTCCTGAGTAGCTGGGACCACAGATGTGCACCACCATGTCCGGCATTTTTTTTTTTCTGTATTTTAAGTAGAGACAGGGCCTCAC
Source organism: Cheracebus regulus (assembly GCA_963574635.1). Classification (NCBI taxonomy): domain Eukaryota; kingdom Metazoa; phylum Chordata; class Mammalia; order Primates; family Pitheciidae; genus Cheracebus; species Cheracebus regulus. Next base: position 77,922 of record CAUYQU010013509.1, on the reverse strand, counting down.
CATGTTGCCCAGGCTGGTCCTGCATTCCTGAGCTCAAGCAATCCTCATACCTCAGCCTCCCAAAGTGCTGGGACTACAGGTGTGAGCCACTGTGCCCAGCTGAGCACTTATTCTAGCTCACCCAGATGCTTCCTGTCCTTCAAGGCCTCCCCTCTCCAGGAAGCCCCTCTGACTGCTCCTGGCCTCACAGACCTCTTCTCAGAACTGGGATTGAGCACACAACCTGGGTCAAGCAGTCAAGGGTTTGGCTCTCGGCTTTGCCCTCTACCCGCTGCCATCTGAGATTGGCCTGTGACTAAAATGACCTCCCGTGGTCCCGCTCTTTTCCTGCTTCCCTCTCGTTGACAGTCTCCATGGACAGCCAGGCAGCTTGCCCACCGCACAAAGATGCTCAGCCCAGGGGTTGAGTGTGGTCTGAGATCCAGGCCACACTGCTCCCCAAACCCAGCACCTACTGAGCTGAATGCACCTCAGTGGGGATCCCATTTTCCAATTCCACAGAGGCTCCCTAAGGCCTGGAAGAGGTCCTGCGCACACCCTGGCTGAGCACAGACGTAGGCCCACGGTGGAGACAGAGGTCACTGTGGACAATGAAACCGTCCACTTCCCCGGCAGAATCATGTGGCAGAGAAAGGGAGTAAGGCAGGAGTCCTGAGCCCTGGCCCTGGGACGGCAGGCAGAACTGGGTCCCTGGGGAACGGTGGAGCTCCGGGTTTTCCCAGCTTAGGCCTGGGAGAGCCAGAAGGGAGGATGGCAGCGTGGGTGAGGCCAGTGGGGTCTGGTGGTCGAGGGCCTGAGACGGAGCCTGGGCTACAGCCAGTCCCTGCCTGCCCAGGTGGCTCAGCCACCCACCGATGCACCCTCCACTGTATGAAGGGAGGCATCAAGGCTATATTACCCAGGGGAGCTCAGAGCCCTGGGACCCTCTGATGGATGAGCTCAGTCTGTGAGCGGTGGGAAAGAAATCAGTCACTTGGTGGAGAGGCAGAATAAATCAGCTCTGGGCAGGAAACCAGCCTCTTCCCAAGGTGCTCACGACTGGGCTTGGGAGTGGCTGCCATGCAGGGGGCAGGTTCCCTCTGTGGGCACTCCAGTCTCAGGCTTCCCACCTCCGAGGCCTCTCACTCCGGTGTGCAGGGTAGCCCTCCCTCTCAGCCTGCATCTCCCCGCCTAACTGGGTCCTGCTCCACCCTGGACACCTGGGCCAGGCAGGGACTTGGAAAACTGTCCCTGGAGTAGTTTGACCATTTTCTTAGGGACCCCACCCCAAACCACCCCCACCACCAGAAACGTCCCCCAGCGCCCTGCCTGGGGGAGCCTCTCACCCTTTCTGTTACCACCTGAGGTCCCCATCCGATACCTCAGCTCAGTGTGAGAGGTCAGATGGGGACGTCAGGTGGCACAGAAATGAGCAAATGTTTGGCTGTTGGCTTGTGGGCCCATGTTTTGTGCCATGGGACAGGCAGGATGGCACAGATACAAAGACCTCAGGGATAGGGTGAGCTTGATCCTGGGACAGGCACAAGCAGGCGCTGAAGGATGCAGAGGAAGAAGAACTTTGGGCAAGAGGAGGTGGTATCTGAATGGAGTTTAAAAGATGGTTAGTGGCTGGGCACAGTGACTCACGCCTGAAATCCCAGCACTTTGAGAGGCTGAGGCAGACCGGATCACCCAAGGTCAGGAGTTCGAGACCAGCAGGGCCAAAATGGTGAAATTCCGTCTCTACTAAAAATTTTTAAAAATTAGCCAGGCACAGTGGCTCATGCCTGTAATCCCAGCACTTTGTGAGGCCAAGGCAAGCAGATCACCTGAGGTCAGGAGTTCAAGACCAGCCTGACCAACATGGAAAAACCCCATCTCTACTAAAAATACAAAATTAGTCAGGTGTGGTGGCACATGCCTGTAATCCCAGCTACTTGAGAGGCTGAGGCAGGAGAATCTCTTGAACCCGGGAGGTGGAGGTTGCAGTGAGCAGAGATCATGCCATTGCACTCCAGCCTGGTGACAAAGCGAGACTCTGTCTCAAAACAACAACAACAACAAAAATAATTCAAAAAAATTAGCCTGGTATCACGGTGGGCGCCTGTAATCCCAGCTACTCAAGAGGCTGAGGCAGGAGAATCGCTTGAACCCGGGAGGCGGCGGTTGCAGTGAGCTGAGATCGTGCCACTGCCCTCCAGCCTGGGCGGCACGAGCGAGACTCCATCTCAAAAAATAAATAAATAAAAGATGGTTAGCATCTCTTTAGGCAAAGAAGGGGAACGGCAGCTCTGGGTGGCGGGAACAGCGTGAGGAAGCAGAGGGGCAGGCGACAGGCAGCGTGGATGGGGCCGGGCAAGTCTTCCAGTCTGCTTGCAGCTCAGAGGTCAGGTGAGGTGAGGTTACAGCAAGCCTGGAAGGCCCCGGGAAGCCACTGGGGGTGTCTGAGCCACGGAGGGCTCTGACCACCCGTTCCAGATTTTAGGAAATTTCTGTGGCTGATTCCACTGCCATCAGTGCTCATCCACCCCGACTCCAGCCTGAGAGTGCCGGGGCACTGGGCACTCCAGAGCTCTTCAAAGCTCTGATGCACCATGTGCCCCGGGCGTCTGACTCACACAGACAGAGGTGAACCCAAGTTCATCTCCTTGGGATTTCCCTGAGCTCCCAGTTTTCTGTTCCCACCTTTGGGGGCAGGGGGGTGGTAGGCAGCACAGCTGGGTTTGGCTAAGTAAGTAGATTCAAACACATCTCTTTATTCTTATGGGTGCCATGCCCTGCAGTGGGAGAAAGGAGCTGAATCTTCTAGACGTCACACACATCAGGGACTGGACTCCTCATCACCCAGTGCCTGACGTACACACAATTTTATTCTGAGACCACAGCTTCAGAGCTGGCTGCAGGTACCTGGCCCCTGGCCACTGCCTGCGCCCTGAGGCTCCCAAGGACACAGCTTCAGATGACAGCCTTCGCCTAGGTCAGAGGCCATCCTCATGGGTTCCTGGGCCTCTCCCCATGCTGGTCCCTCGCAGCCCACACAAACACAGCATGCCTTTGCTGAGTTCAGGCTAGCTTCCAGGTGGTCAGAACCCTGAGTCCTCCAAACAACAACTTCTTTCCCCAGGCCTGGGTGGAGCTCTGTCCCTGCTGGGTGACCCAAGCCCAGCCAGGCCACAGCCCCAGCCCCTGGGGAGGCACGCAAGGATTTTTCCTTCTCAAGTTTCAGGTTTTGATGGAGAACAGATGTGTACATATCTGGCTCAGCAACCCCCAGCCTCACCTTTCCACTTCTCCAACCCCTCAGACAGAGCAGGGAGGCAGAGGATGGACCAGGCCCAGGAACAACAGGGGAAAACTGGCTCTAGGTCCTCCACAGGCAGGACATCCTGGCAGGACGTGGCGGACGCAGAAGGCCTAGCTCCTCCACTAGGGTACCCAGACTAAACCCCGACAGCATGGATCTGGGCAAAGCGGCTGTGGCTGAGTCCTCAGGCCCCCCTGGGGCAGGCCGTCTCCCCGGTCCCTGGGCTGGCCTGGGCACTCTTGCTAAAGGGAATAGGCTATCCTCATCCTCTGAGGCCATCCAGAGACAACAAGGGTGGACGTTTCCTCGGTGACTTCTCCCCAGGCTTTCTCCCTTTGGTTCTCTGCCTCCCCGCAGGCCCCCAACCTGTCCAGAGAACCTGACACTTGGAAACACCACACCTAAATGCTCACAGCAGCAACCAGTAACCCCTCGAAGGCAGGTCTGCTTGCCTTAACTGCTCCCAGAAGCTTCCCCATCCTGGCTATGGGCCAGAATCACCCAGGGTGCCATCCCTGTGTATCTGAAGGATCTGAATCCGCAAGGATGGGGCCCAGGAATCTGTATTTTTAACACATCACACAGGTGCTTTTTAGGTGACCAGCCTCAAGTATCTTGTTTTTGTTCTTTTTCTTTTTTTTGAGATGGACTCTATCTCCGTTGCCCAGACTGGAGTGCAGTAGTGCGATCTCAGCTCACTGCAACCTCCACCTCCCGGGTTCAAGTGATTCTCCTGCCTCGTCCTCCCAAGTAGCTGGGATTACAGGTCCACCCACCACGTCTTTTTAGTAGAGATGGGATTTCACTGTGTTGGCTAGGCTGGTCTTGAACTCCTGACCTCGTGATCTGCCCGCCTTGGCCTCCCAAAGTGCTAGGATTACAATCGCGAGCCACCGCCTTAAGTATCTTAACAGCAGGGTGAGGGGTGTTATTCTCCTGTAACAGATGCAGAGACTGAATGGGCCCCAGAGAGGCTCTGACTTGCCCAGGGTCACACAGCAAATGAGTGGCAGAACCAGTCCTAGCAACTGCTGCCCAGGAGCTGCTCCCTGGCCAATTGCAACCCCTGCCACACCCCATTCTGCCAGCTGACAGAGTGAGGTGGGGGGTCCCACACTTACCCCTCTGGCTGGAGCTCCTCGCCCCCCTGGGGCTCATCAATGTACCAGCTGCCATAGGAGTCGTCTTCCGTGGCCCCAAGGGAGGTCTGGTTCCCTGCTGGCTGGGACGACATTCTCCGGCCCTTCTCCTTTGACCCCAGACTAGAGGAAAAAAAGCCACTACAGATGTGAAAAGAGGCTTAAAAGAGAGAGGGAAAAAAAGAAAGACCGAAAGCCCAAACAAAGAAACATTTCTCTTTAATCTGAAAGGTTACTTTCTTACTTTCAGCTCTCTGGGAAAAGCCCGCTGGGACTGAGGGCCCGAGCAAGCCAGCACAGGAGGAGGAGAGGGCCTCTCACGTTCCCTCCTCCCTTCCGCCCATCGCACCGGCCCTGCAGAGATAGTTGTCCCCTTGGGGCCCCGGGGCTCCCGCTGGTGCATCTGTCTGTCTGACCCACCTCCAGCAGGCGTTTGTTCCAGGGACCATTTTCAAAGAAGGCTTGCCCGGTCTGAGCTGCCTGCAGAGACGCCTCTTCCTTCCCCCTCCCCAAGCCCACCTAGACAGACCCACAGACACACCAGAGGGCAGCCCAGGGAGGAAGGAGCTGCAGAGATGAACCGGTAGGCAGGCCAAGGGCCGCTCCACACTGCCGGCCTGAGCCCTCCCAGCTGGACTCCCTTGAGCCCCTCCCCCAGCCTCAGCCTCTCCTTTCTGGCCCCTTGGGCCTGGGCGATGGAAACACACCATAATCCCTGACAAAGCCCCCCTCCTGGGGGAGGAGGCCCCAGCACCATTGGCGGCCTGAGCCCTGCAAGGGTGTGGCCAGGAGCCGCCCCCACCCCCGCACCTGACTTCGCACACATACCTGCCTTGAGCGCCTGCCCCAGAGCTCCCACGCCTCTGCCCGCCACCTCTGCAGTGCCCCACACAGACAGAAGTCCAGCACGACAGCCCCCACTGCAGGAGACCGACGGCTGGGGCTGGGCTGGCGCAGAGGCAGGGAGGCGGAATCTGTCTGTTCCCTCTCCTAGGGTTTCCATGAAGGAGGCAACATGTGTCTCATTGGTAAACCCTTTTTGTTCCTACAACTTGATTTCACAAGGAGATAACTCACCCCCACAAGGCGGAAATCAGCTCTTTAAACACAAACCAGACCCACGGGTAGGCAAGAGTAGCCCCGCCTGCCTGCTGCTCCTCCTGGGGTGAAGTTGAGGGTGAGCAAGGTAAGGTCTGGGCTAGGGTAGAGGACTGCTCCCCATCCTCCCTCCCCAGGAACTGGACCCCTGCCCCAATCTGGAAGGGGCGGGGCGAGACACAGGAGAAGGTAGAAAGCAGTTCTCAGGCCACTGTCCCTGGTGGAGGTTTAGGCCCCTGAAACTGTGAGGGTCTCTGTCCTTCTGATACCCTACAAGGGGCTTGGGCTGTGGCCCTACCAGCTAAGACAGTCATTCAAAAGCACTTTTTTTTTTTTTTAAATAAAGACTGGGTTGTGCCATGTTGGCCAGGCTGGTCTCAAACTCCTGACCTCAGGTGATCCACCCACCTCAGCCTCCCAAAGTGCTGGGATTATAGGCGTGAGCCACTGCACCTGGCTTCCACAGCTTTTAAAAAAAGACATTCATTCGTTCATTCAGTCAGTCAATGAGTCTTTTAACTTAAATTTATTGAACACCTACTATGGGCCAGCACTGTTCTGAGCCCGGGGGCATGAGAAATTACAGTTCAGGGGGGCCAGGGCCAGGTAAGTAAATCCCCTCCAAAGCCTGAGGGTTGCAAAGGGAAGCATAGGTGAGCTGGTCTGTACCATGGGAAACCGAATTTAGCCCAAGAGTGTTTGGGGGTAGTGGGAGATTCCTGAAGAAAATAACCTTTTTGTGGTTATCTGAAGGGCAGGGGAAAGTCAGCTGAGCAGAGGGTGGCAGGCTTAGGATGGGGATGGGGGTGGGGTGTCCCCAACAGAGGGAACAGTAAGGGTGAAGTCTCACGAGTGGACAGGGCTTGAAATACTGGAGGCTGTCATTCAAATTCCCAAGCCCACAGGGCAGGATTAGGGCCTGAGCTCCCCGCTAGCCTGAATTCCTCCCCCTTCTTCCCAAATGGCTCTTCTGGCAGGAAGAGAGCTCTGTAGCTCTCTACCATCCCACAGAGATATCAGCGTCCGCTGACTCAGAGCTGACCCTGAGCTTTATTTGATGTAATGCAGGAGCCCACACTGGCCCTTCTGATCCCAGGGATGCGGGAAGCTTGGCTTCCAGGCCTGGGTGTGAGCTCCAGGAGGGTAAGACTCTGCCCCTCCCGCCCCTCCTCCTACCTTCCCCTGATGCACAGCACCTGACCCTTGGGTAAGAGGGACTTCAGAAATTGAGCTTGGCACAGCCATTGCTTGTTCTCGTGGCCAGTAGTTGTCTGTGGACCTGTCCTATACAGGCTGCTGCTGGGCCCTGGGGTTCACCAGCTGGGCTTCCCAGAGCCCCTGCGCCCACACCAGAGCCCAGCAAGGGGTCTCAGACCCTTACCCTAGGGAGCAACCAACTCCCATCTGATTGTAAATCCACCTCTAACCACTGGGGTCCAGTTCCAGACAGGGAGCCCACTCCCTCTGCAAGGCAGCGGCGTCCAGGGTTAGACATCCTTGCCAACAGAAACCAGGTTCTTCCCTTCCTTGAAGGAAGCCTAGCTCTGCCTTCCCCAGGCTGATTTGGCAGCAAGCAAGATGGGTCAAGCCCTGCACCCCATGGAACCTGATGTGTAGTAGGGCCTGGGGGAGACGACAGGAGAGGGGGTGTGAAGTGGGGAAGAGAAGAGAGACAGACAGGCGTTGGCTGTTTGAGACGGGGAGGTCAGGGAAGGCCTTACTGAGAGGGTGATATGTCACTGATACCTGAGGGGAGAGAGGGAGATACCCGGCAGGGTGCTATGTTCATCTGTTCTGTGTTGTTCTAGAGGAAAATGTGACTCTGGGTAACTTATAAGGAAAAGGGGTTTCTGTGGCTCACAGCTCTACAGGCTATGCAGGAAGCAGCATGGCACCGGCATCTGCTTCTGGGGAGGGCCTCAGGAAACCTACAATCACTGAAGGGGGGTCAGGCAGGACACGCGGCCAGTGAGGGAGCAGGAGAGGTGCCAGGCGCTTACACACAGCCAGCTCTCCCGTGAACTGATGGAGCGAGAACTCACTCATTACCACGGGGAGGGCACCAAGACATTCAGGAGGGATTCACCGCAATGACACAAACACAACACGCTAACTTCCAACACCGGGGGTCACATTTCAGCATGAGACTTGGAGGGGACACACATCCAAACCATATCAGGCACTGAGGAAAGGCGATCAGGTTGCCTGAAGGAGCCTCCATCTGCCCAGGGGCTGCAGCCAGGCTGGCAGAACGGGAACCCACCCAGTCCAGGCACGGTCCCTTCCCCACCCCCCCGGGAGAGCCCAGCGCCAACAATACCACCTCCCTCCTCTTGGGGAGATGCAGAGGACACCAAGGGAAGCCCAACTCTGAGGAGAGGAAATGGCGAGCTTCGTCCTTTCCCTGGTGTGGCCTAGCAGGCGGAGGACAGCCTTGTGCCCGGTGATTTGACCAGGGCAGGACTGGAAGGTCCAGAGGTAAGGGCCAGGTTTCTGCATGGCACTGGAGAATGCCTGGCTGGGGAGGCCATCTAGCTGGATTTGAGCCCTGGGACTAGTTGTGTGGCCTTGAGTGAGTCTTTTCCCCTCTATGGGCCTCACCGGCCTCTGTCAAATCCGACCTGGAGATTCTCCCACCACGGCACTGGCCCCCACCAATACCAGTCACCAATAGTAACAGGAAGGTCAAAACCACAGAGAGTGGCTGTGACTTCCTAGGTGCCCCCATTGCCTCCCACCTGCCCCCTCCTGGCCCCCCGCTCCCCTGCCCAGTCTGGTGGGAGCAGGGGGCAGGGGGGCAGGCTGGGTTGAAGATCCATGGATAGCGGGTGGCCATGTGGCTCCAGCTGCAAGTCTGAGCCCACTTCTTGAGCCCAAGGTACCTCCTCAGCTTGGGGCTAGAATCGCTCAGAGCACCTGTCTGCAAAATGGGACACTTGCTCAGAGCTGTTAGGAAAGATGCCACCTGGCCAGAAGGCAGGAGGAAAGAAATGTCAGGAAGAGAAGGATGGTAATGTGCCCCTGAAGAATTTCTCCAAAGGCCTGGGCAGCAGAGTCGAGGGCCTGCCCTCTGGACCTGGCTTTAAAGGGACACTGAGGCTGGGTGCGGTGGCCCACACCTGTAATCCCAGCACTTTGGAAGGCCAAGGCAGGTGGATCACAAGGTCAGGAGTTCAAGACCAGCCTGGCCAATATGGTGAAACCCCGTCTCTACTAAAAATGCAAAAATTAGCCAGGCATGGTGGCGGGCACCTGTAGTCCAGCTACTCAGGAGGCTGAGGCAGGATAATTGCTTGAACCCAGGAAGCAGAGGTTGCAATGAACCAAGATCGTGCCACTGCACTCCAGCCTGGGCAACAGAGTGAGACTCTGTCTCAAGAAATAAAAAATAAAATAAAAGGACACTGATACCCAGGAAGGTCCAGTCCTGTCCTCAGGAAAGGAAGAGCTGGAGAGCAAAAGCCTGAAGAGTGAGGAGGGGAAGGAGGAAATGGCTTGGGCAGCCTTAGAGGCTCCTTGGAGGAGGAGGGGGCCTGGAGCAGGGTCCTGAAGCCATGGAAGATCTGGAATGGAAGCAAGAATGGATTTACCCGTGTCTCAGGAGTGCCAAGAAAGGAAGTCTGAGGGACAAGGAGAGAGCGGCGTAGGGGTCAGGGCAGGGCTGGGTCACTGTGGCCGGTGTGAGCTCACGTGGGCACTCATGAGGCTGATGACAGTATCCAAGGAGCAGCTCAAGCCAGCAGGGCTCCCGACTGGGCACAGAATGGCGGGTGGCTAAGCCCTGCTCACTATGGGAGGAGGTCCTAAAACCTTCTGGACTCTGAGCCAATGAAAGCCATCTGCCATTTGAGCTTGGCACAGAGCTGCTATGCCCCTCGGGTTGGAGCTGGCCCATGAAGGCCTTGGGACAGGACTTCCTTCCTCTCATGTTTTTGTTCAAGTTGATTAAACCTGAGGAATTTTTGCACCCAGGAACAGAGGCCCCCGAGCATGCCTTCGGCAGCCTGTGATTATCAAATCCTCAGAGGGCAAAGTGCTCCGCTTAGAAGAAGCTAACAGCAGGCCAGAAGGAATGCGGAAGGCCAGCAGCATCCCCAGAACCTCAGAAACGTCCCCCCCAAAGACTCCCAGATCTCCCAGAGCACCTCCAGAATCTCAGCAACATTCCTGAGTTTCAGCGATGCCCTAAGAACCCCTGCAACCTCAATATTGCCCCCAAGAACCCCAGACCTTCAGTAACACATCAGAACCACTGCAACACCTCAGGATGCTCAGACTCTGGCAAATCAAGCACAGATGCGACACGATGTTCCAAAGCCTGTGAACTTTTGAAGAAAGCCCAGAGACCCCCATTGCTCTCCACCCTCCTATCTCAGCAGCAAACCCAATAGTTCTACAACACTCAAACCTCAGGAACACCCTCAACTCCCCCAGCACAGCCGAAAACACCGAAGAGTGGGGCTTCAGTCCAGGAGTTGGGGACAGCCACTGTGCCCACCTGTGCAGCCCAGTCCTCTTGAGAGCCCATGAATAAGCAGCTGAGAGAGTGAACCTCATGCAGGCCCGTGAGCTCGGGGAGTGCCCTCAGCGACGAAGCACACTCGCACACCCATTCAACTGCCCCTCGCATATGCACGTGCTTAATTCTGCCACCAGACCGAGTCTGACTCCACACAGTGGGCTGGAAAGCAGTGTCGCTGGCTGCCCTGCTCATGGCAGGAAGAGTATGGATGGCTGTTCAGCTCCTGTCTCCTGTCTACCTCCTACCTCCCCTGCCGTGTGGGAGGGTCAGAAGCACCATCTGATGGGCCCTTCCTGCAATTCTCATGTCCCGCTCACCAACAGCATCATCATCACATAAACGATTTAGACCCAGGCTGCTCTGATATGAGGGTGGACACTGGTGAGGAGGAGGAGGGGAGCTGGCTGTTCCAGGGGAACAGCGTGTTCTTTCCCTCCCAGAGAGCTAGGCTAGTACTGACCTGGAGGAGGGAAGGCAGACGTCTGCTCAGGACAAAGGTAGCCTTCTTACTCTAACAGAGTAGTGAGGCCCCCATCAAGGGAGGCAATCAAGAAGAGGCTGTCGACATCAAGATGCAATAGAGGGCTTCCTGCCTTCAGAGGAGGACTGGATAAAAGGCCAGGAAGATTCCCCAGCTATCAGAGCCCCACATTCTCCCTTCCCAACACGTTCCTCCCTGGCGTGGTGTCACCATGGTGTGGCCTTGAGACGTAGGCTTTGTGCTACCCTCCTTCCTCACTGAGGACACTGACTGCTGGGCAGATCCCCTGACTTCTCTCTCCTTGTTCCCCTCCTGACCACAGGACAGGGCTCTCCACCAACCTCTGGCCCACAGACTGTCAGACACAACTCAGACAAGACTGTGGATGTCTCCCAGCCTCCCCAGTGTCCCCTGAGGGCAGGGGACACTGAAGTTCCCACCAGCCCCCAGTGTCCCCTGAGGGCAGCCTTCCCCAGGTCTCCAACCTTATTCATCAGAATTGCTCCAGTCCATCACTCGGCTTACTTCCTGCCCCTAAGCCCTGATTCCTGCTCATTCCCCACCCCCACCCCCAACCCCATGTGCCTTCTCCCTGTCCCCCAACCTGTTCCAATCCTACCTGGCCTCCCAGGCTTGGCTCCAGTCTACCACCAACCAGGCACTCTCCTGACCTCTCCCTTGTCTCTTTCTTTTCCTTTATTGATCACTCCGGGAAGCTTGTCCCTCCAGGCAAGCAGGGTGCTCCTAACACGGGGCCTCCTCCTCTGAGCCCCGCACCAGCTGGGCTGGTGTCCTAGAGGGGTGGCTGGTTGTGTGGTCTCAGCAGTTGGCCCTGAGCAGGGTCCCCAGCACCTGCTTTAAAAGGTGTTTGATCTGCTCCTCCCGGAAGGCAGGCAGCTCCCTCCTTCCCCAGTCTGGCTCTGCCCCTCCTCCTGCCCTCACAGACCTCCTGCCTGTGATTCCAGGATCAGAGGAGCCCCCCCCCCACCCCCATCTCCAGCTCAGGCCCAGAGCAGGGGCTGGGGCCCCACACGACACACAGGGGCGGCTTGTCTCCAGCGCTAGAGCCTGTCCACACCCCCAAACCATTTGCCCGAAACTTGATCTCCTTGGCCCTCAGAGTCACCTCGGTGGAGAAGCCTGCACAGGGCTTTGATGGCTGAGTTTCCCCAGCTGTGGCCTTAGAGAAGCTCAGGAAACCCCTACTTACCCCCATTTGTCACCATCCATCACTCCCAGGGGGCAACTGGAACCACCAGCTCGGCTTTTAATGACCGAGTCTGCATGCTGCTGCTGCCCAGCTGGGCTGAGGTCCCTGCCCGTGGCTAAGGGGAGCCATCCTGGGGCTTGGGAGCTGGAATTCCAGGTATGATCTATTCTGGGGTGGGGGGAGTAAAAAAGATCCCCTCGGAGCCTTCTCTTCTCCTTCTCACTCCTCATAGACAGGCTGGGGTTCTGGGGTCCTGCTCTTTGCCCCTAGGCTGCAGGATGGTCGGCTGCATCCCCACTCACCTGAGCACAGACTCACCCTGCTCTTCCCTCCCCTTCCTAGACGGGGAGTCTTGCCGGATGCAGACAAGACTGGGGAAGGAAACTGTGGACACTCAGAGGATGCGCCAGCTAGGTGCTGTGGCAAGCAGGACCAGGAGGGAGTAGATCAAGGCCGGGGCAAGAAGCAGGCCCTGAATTCTCAGGAGAAGGGCCCTGGAGAGGCAATCTCTTCTTCCTTGAAGGAGAAAGGGAGTGCCATCTATAAAAAGGTGGGTCACACAGGGACCACAGGCTTTTGTATGTGAGATTGGCTTCCACTGATAGTGAAAGACTCCGGAAGAGAGGAATAACGAGGGGGGTGATGCCAGAGCCAGGCCTGCCCAGGGGAAGACAGGGAGAGAGGGAGAGAGAGAGAGCAGCTCAAGCCCAGACAGGGAAGCGGCCAGCTAGCTTGGATCTGACCACCACGTTGCCCATGGAGAAAAGGAGTTTTAGTTGGAAAGGGTTAAACCCACATAAAGAGAAAATTAACCTTTGGCACACTTTTAGGAATCCATTCCCAAGGAATGCCTGCATGTATACATATGTATATGGAGACAAAATTCCCACGGCCGTTTGCAATGGCAAAAATAATTGGCAACAAGCCCAATATCCATCCAGAAATGCTGATAAGTCGGCTCGCTGAAGTACCATTTTGCTGATAAAAAGAATGAGGTAATTCCCTGTGGACTGACGTGACAGAACCTCTAAGACATATTGCCAAGTAGCAGTAACCAAGAAAGTAAGTTGCTGAACAATACATAAATCGTGATCTCATTTTATGTTTCTTGAACTAGGTAGACATATGTGTATGTATGTGTGTATACATAAAAAGTGAATCTGGCAGACACACAGCAAACTGTTCACAGTGGTCACACTTGGGGGAGGGATGGATTTTGGAGAACGAAGGAGGATTTTTCACTTGTTTGAAATGTATATTTTAAAACTCATATTGCATGTGTAATTCTTTTTAAATAAGCTGCTGTGAGTAAGGAGCTGTGAAGGCATCACTGAGCTGTGTGAAATTGATTCCGGCCCCAGCCCAATATTGCACATTTCCCAGTCTCCCTTGAAGCTAGATGCAGCCCTTATACTAAGTATTGGCCAGTTACTTGGAAAAAGAGTGCTGAGCATGACTCCCAGGATGTGCTCTTAAAAAGAGAGATGTTTTCTTTACCCCTTCCTCCTTCTAGCTGGCTGAAAAGCAGTTGTGATAGCTGGATCTCAGGCAGCCATTTTGGACTATGAGGTAGAGGTCAAGAGTTAGGTAGAATAGAGCAGTAAGTTAGCGGCAAAGACAGAGCCTTAGCCAAGGCCAGAGTGTAAGGGTGAAGGAGACTCCTGCTGTACCCAAGCCTCCATCATATCCACAGGAAACTTAACCCCAGAGAGGCCACATGGTGTGCCAGGGTCAGTGACTGACCTAGGGGAAGTTTTGCCAGAGATTCCCACCACCACTACCGCCCCCACCCACCACATAGATCCCCTACCACCACTACTGCCCCCCAAGGCACACACACACAGATCTCCCACCACCACTACCCACCCCACACACACACAGATCTCCCACCACCACCACCACCACACGCGCACACCCCCTGCCCCAACACACACACAGAGCTCACTGCTTTTCCTCCAGGAACATTCCTTCCTAGAGGTTGGACTCCGTTTTATTCTATGGCTGGGACACACCTCTCAACCCTCCCGTCTGATAAGAACTCAGCGGAACCTCTGCCCACTGCTGGGTCTGCTGTTAATGGCTTCTTTCTCTCTTTCTACCTGGTTGTCCACCCATCTGCCTTTCTGCCCCGTCCATCAGTCTCTGCCTGTCCCTTGTATGCCACTCTCCGTTTCACCCTCTCTCTGACTTAGTCTCCCTCCTTTTCTTCTGTCTGTTCTTTCTCCATCTAACTCTGTGTTTCTACCACTCTCTCAATCATTTCCTTTTTGTTTCTCTCTCCTGCTCTTTGTTTCACTCCCCACTTCCCTGTCTGGCTGTGAAGTTTGCGTCTCTCCTCTTAAAGGTTTTAGGCAGTACCTTTCCTTTTCTTTCTTTCTTTTTTTTTTTTTTTTGAGATGGAGTCTTGCTCTGTCACCAGGCTGAAGTGCAGTGGTGCGGTCTCAGCTCACTGCAACCTCTACTTCCCAGGTTCAAGCGATTCTCCTGCCTCAGCCTCCTGAGTGGCTGGGATTACAGGTGCCCGCCACCACACCTGGCTAATTTTTGTATTTTTGGTAGAGACAGGTTTTCACCATGTTGGCCAGGCTGGTCTTGAACTCCCAACTTTGTGATCCACCCACCTCAGCCTCTCAAAGTGCTGGGATTACAGGTGTGAGCCACCACGCCCGGCCGGCAGTACCTTTTCTAAGCTAGCCCCGGCCGTGCCTAAATCTCTGATCTCAGGCCTTGTCTGTGCACACTCAGTGCTGCCCCAGCCCGCTCCTGCCTTCTTTCCCTCATTACCTGCTCTGTCTGTCCCCAGTGCTGCAGGACGGCTGGCGCTGGTCTCGGGATTCTCAGAGTCTACAGGGCCCTGGGCTTGGATGCTGTCTCAGGGGTTTGTGCCTTCAGAGCCTACTGGGGCAGCCAAGCGACTGGACACACGAAGGCAAAGGTCAGTGCTACTGGCCAGTAAGGCTACCCTCTCCCTCCCGCCACACCAGGAACTTTAGCCCCTCCAAGGCAAGGCTGGAAGAGGGAGGCTGTTAGGGCAAGCCCAGGGATCACGGGTGCTGCCCTAGCTCCCCTCCTCCAGCTCCTGCTCAGGGCAAAAGGACTTGACGGATGGCCCAAGACTCTCCTGACAGTGCTCAGTGCTGGATCCCAGAGCAGGAGGCCAAGAGAGGAAAGGCGCGCCATCCGATGGCACTGGCGTGGCAGACAGGATCAGTTACTACTCACGGCAGAGAGCTTCAAGGTAGCCAGGCCCCTCGGTGGAAGGAAGAGGCCAGGCTCCCAATGTTGTCTTTACGACTTACTAACTGAGTGACCGCAAATGCAGCCTGTTGGAACCCAGACAATAACACCCCAAAATGAAAACAGTGACTGTGTGGGCTTCTGCCTTCCTGTCTCTCAGGCCGTTCTCCCCCGCCAGGGATGGACGTAGGCAGGAGAATCCCTCCTCCTCAAGGCGGGTCATAGAAAACAAAACCCCTTTTCCGCAGAGCCAGCCAAAAAGCCTGCAAACTCTCACTTTCCCCCTGATTTCGGTGTAAAAATTAGCCACAAAGAAATTCTCAGGCCTAGGCCGAGCACTGTGGCTCATGCCTGTAATCCCAGCATTCTGGGAGGCCAAGGCGGGTGGATCATTTGAGGTCAGGAGTTCGAGACCAGCCTGGCCGACATGGTGAAACCCTGTCTCTACTAAAAAAAAAAAAAAAAAAAAATTAGCTGGGTGGTGGTAGTAATCCCAGCTACTTGGGAGGCTGAAGCAAGAGAATCACTTAAGCTAGGGGGTGTGGAGTGGAGGTTCCAGTGAGCCGAGATCGCACCACTGCACTCCAGTCTGGGCAAGAGAGTGAGACTCTGAAGAAAGAAAAAGAAGGAAGGAAGGAAGGAGGGAGGGAGGGAGGGAGAGAAGAAAGAAAGAAAGAAGAAAGAAAGAAAAAGAAAGAGAAAGAAAGAAAGAAAAATGCATTCTCAGCCGTACCTTGTTTGATTGTCAGTCAGAAGCCCCCATTCCAGAGAGCCCTGCTCCATGTCCACCCTCAGAAGGAAGAAATGCGTGCTCAGAGGGACCAGGAAGAAATCCAGACAGACAGGCCTTGCTGGATGTCCCCACTCGGTCTATTCACATTAGATCATTGCCTTGTGTCCAGTCATGTTGCTACACAGCTGTCCATATGTCCTTGAAGCTCAGCATACAAATGAGCAGTTTTCCCCGTATCTCTGGGTCCTCATTCCGAAGGCTCCCTTTTGCGCGCTAATAAAGGTGCACCCCTTTTCTCCTATTCCCTTGCCTCTCATTGGTGATTCCAGGCAAGCTTCAGAGGGCGGTGGGGAAGGTTTCCCCTGGCCCCTGCAGGCCTCTCCTTGCCGAGGGCCCAGGGTGGAGCAGTGATGATGGCATGACCGCCCTGGCCCAGGAGTCAGGAGACCTGAGGTCTACCCCTTCACTACCCACCTGCTGGCCAAACAAGCCGGTGGCCTCTGAGTGGTCATTCTTTTGGGAAAGAAAGAAGACTGGAGGGCCCCATTAAGGTCTTCCAAGGCTGTTCCCTTCCTGCCTCCCTCCCTTCACCCCAGCCCACATCCCCTCCCGCTTCTTGACTCTCTCTGGGGAACCAGGACCTGCCCCCAAGAGACAGCCTCACCTGGAGTTTAAACTTTTTGAAAACCGTGGGAAGCTGAATCGGGGAGGGAGCCAGGAGTAGAGAGAACCCTGGGAAGGGAAGAGGGATCTGGTGCTGCCCTGCAGCCCTGAGCTCAGTTTTCCCATCTGTGTGATGGAGGGAGACTGGGTGCCATCCTTCCCTTTGCCGGTCTGAGCCTGTGATCCTGTCACCCTGTGGGCCTCTGGCACTGTGGACTTAAAGGGAGTGGGAGGTGGGCCTGGGACGATGTCCCCCTGCAGGGAGGGGAGGCTGCTGCAGGGGGCTGACTGCAGAAGGTCCAGCATGGAGCAGCCATGATCGCATGATCACACCGGCCCAGGAGACCCGAGCTCTATCCCTTCATTACCCACCTGCTCTCTCAGCACCTCGGATTCTGCGCCTGTGGAAGGGGATGAGTCCCAGCCCCAGGTCCCTGGCTCCAGAGAACTCTCAGGCTCCCGCTTGCCAGGATTCAGCTCTGCCTGGAGGAAGGAAGTAGGATGGGGGTGGGAGTTGGAGGTGGGTCCTTGAAGATAGGGGTCTCAGAGACCTCAGGGGCCATGGGGGATGTGTCAGCAGGGGAGGTTGAAAGGAGCCATTGTAGGAAGCAGGAAGGGGCCCTCTGGGGTGGGCTAATTATAGACCCTGGCTGTCCAAACAAAGCCAGAGACCTCTGAGTGGCCATTCTTTTGGGGAAAGAAGGAAGACTGGAGGGCCCGATTAAGGTCTTTCACACTGTGGCTTTGCAAGGTGGCTAGGAAGTTGGCCTTCCAAGACTGCTCCCTTCCTGCCTCCCTCCCATTGCCCCAGTCCACATCCCCTACCCCTTCTTGACCTCCTCTGGGGAACCAGGCCCTGCCACCCAGAGATAACCTCACCTGGAGTTTAAACTTTTTGAAAACCGTGGGAGGCTGAATCAGAGAGGCAGCCAGCAGTAGAGAGAACCTTGGGAAGGGAGGAGGGCTCGGTTTCTCTGTGTATAAAATGGGCGTGCCATCTAGCCCTGACTGGCAGGAATTTATTGAAGTTTCCAGATTTCTACATAGAACGGAGGCCAGACCCAGAGACACCTGAGCATCAGGGGTTCCTGCCTCCTGCCCTCCAGCACGGCTCCCCTCCCTCCTAGCCACCTGCTTGCCCACTGAGGCACCAGGATGCATATCTGAGTCCAAGTTTGACTCAAAATCCCAAAATGGTCTTTGCTTATCACAGATGGAATCCAGATGAAATAGCCAAAAGAACTCTTTCTTATTCCTTTCTGCCTAAGTAGAAGCTGGATTAGATTTCTTCATCCATCCATCCATCCATCCATCCATCCATCCATCCATCCATCCATAGTGCTTTAACCATTTCCCAGGCACCTATCCCTTGCCCAGCCTGGGCACACAAACGTGATTCCTGAAATAACATTAAGGGCAACGAATGATGACTTGTTTGGGCAAGTCATCATTTGAGACAGGAGAGGAAAGTACAAAATGGGGTGGAGGAGGGAGTCGCTAGCCCGGGTTGCGGGGGAAGAGGCACTGCCACTCTGCAGGATGAGCAGGGCTGCGTGGGGAGGAGCTGGGCAGTCTGGGCAGAGGAAATCAAACCGGCAAGGGTAAGGAGGTGAGAAAGGGCAGACCTGGCCCGGGGCAAAAGGGAACCTTCCCCAGGACATTATATTAAGTGAACCAAGCCACTTGTGAAAAGACAAATACTATAGGATTCCAATTCTATGAAGCGCTGAAAGTAGTCAAATTCACAGAGATGGAAAGCAGAATGGTGGTTGCCAGGAGCTGGGGGCAGGTGGAAGAGGAAGTTGTTGTTTAATGGGTGTAGAGTTTCAGTTTTGCAAGATGAAAAGCATTCTGGAGATTGTTTGCACAACAATGTAAATGTATTTAACACCACGGAGCTGCACATTTCAGCGTGGTTTGGATGGTAAATTTTATGTTATGTGTATTTGACTACAATTTTTTTAAAAAAGTAACCACACGCACACACCAAAAAAAGTAAGCCTTCCCCAGAGCGAATGGTGGAGGAGGGGAGGCAAGAAATAGGAGGGGGTGGGGCCATTAGGTGGTGGAGGATCCTAAAACCTTGCGAAGGCCAACAGAGCCACCTCGGGTTCTTCATAGAAAGTCGGAGGGAGGGAAGGAAGGGGGGAAGAGGGGTGTGAGGGAAGTGTTGAAGGGACTCGGGATAAACAGACCAGGAAGACGTGATTCTGAGCATAGACCCTGCTTGCGGGGGATGGGGCTGGGCTGCGTACACCAAGCGTGGCCCTAGGGCAGACGCAACTGGACTCCTATCTGGTATCATCTCTGTGGGTTGCTTCAAATATGCCAGGGAAGAGAGCTGCTTTTACTGAGTCACTAAGCTCCAAGACCTCAGACCTGGCAGAAGCAAACCACCGCCTCCAGACCCACGCCGGTTGGCCATAACCAGCCGCTGAGGCAAAGGTTTCCAGGCAGCCTCTGCCACCTACCTTCTCCTCAAAATGGCCATACTGTGGTCTTTCCTAAATGAATTACAGAGTTGCAGACTATGAAAGCTGAGAGGTGACTTATCCACCCCACAACCCTAATCATACAGACGGGCACACTGACACCCAAACAGAAGAGATTTGCTGAGTTTCACTTACAAGGCAGGCGGCTAGAACTCTTTGCCTCAGCTTCTCCTTGGGGGAGCTGAAGAAACAATTTTAATCATTGCAGAGGAAGCCTGCTATATACATTGGGACCTGGAGCTGGGCTGGCTGATACCACTTTTAGACCTGGTATCTTTTATTTTACGAAAATGATGCATTCCACTCAATGTAACTTCAAGTGAGCTTTTTTGAATGAAACCTATGCTGTCTATAAATGCTCTCTGTAGACTCAGAACTGTACTACAGTTTTGGGGTACAGAATTCCCTAGCTCCCTAATGTAATGCATTTAATCTTTGAGCCAGTCCCAGGACATGTTTACTAGGGGAAAGTGTGGATAGAATTCTGAGGTTCAGATCTCAACACTTACTCGCTAACCACGTGATCTTGGGTGACTTTCCTGACATTCTCTCAGCCTTGGATTCTTCATCTGTAATAATTATATCTACTCGCAGAGCCATGTAGAGTGCCTGATATCCAGTGGCTGCTCAACAAAGAGTGCCATTAATAATGAGGCTGATGATGGTGATACTGGATAGTGATGGTGGTGATGGAGGTAGTGATGGTGATGTTGGTGATGTGGCTGCTGCTGCTGCTGCTGGTGGTGGTGGTGGTGGTGATGGTGATGGTGGTGATGCTGGTGGTGGTGGTGGTTACTGTGATGATGGTGGTGATGACTGTGATGGTGGTGGTGGCTGTGGTGCCGGTGGTGACAGTAGTGGTAGTGATGATGATGGTGGTGGTGATGATGGTGATCATGATGATGGTGATGGTGGTGGTGACTGTAGTGATGGTGATGACAGTGATGGTGGTGGTGACTGTGGTGGTGGTGATGACAGTGATGGTGGTGGTGACAGTGATGGTGGTGGTGACGATGGTGGTGGTGGTGACTGTGATGGTGGTGATGACAGTGATGGTGGTGGTGACTGTGGTGGTGGTGATGATGGTGGTGGTGGTGACTGTGGTGGTGGTGATTATGGTGATGGTGATGATGATGGTGATGGTGGTGGTGACTGTGGTGGTGGTGATGACGGTGATGGTGGTGGTGACTGGTGGTGGTGACGATGGTGATGGTGGTGGTGACTGTGGTGGTGATGATGACTGTGATGGTGGTGGTGACTGTGGTGACAATGATGATGGTGGTGGTGACTGTGGTGGTGGTGATGATGGTGATAGTGGTGGTGACTGTGGTGGCTGTGGTGGCAGTAGTGATAGTGGTGATGGTGCTGATAGTGGTAGTGGTGATGGTAAGATAGTTCTTACTGAGGGGAGTCCTGAATCTCCCATCTCCCATTGGATAACACCAAGACCCAGGGTCAGGAAGAATGGATTCCTGCTTGACAACTCTTTAGTATAAGAGGGTCTGGGTTGTCTGCAAAGTGAAGCTGTGCCTCCCATTGTAAGTCTTAATTAAGAAGATAAACCAAGGCCGGGTGTGGTGGCTCTTGCCTGTAATCCTAGCACTTTGGGAGACCAAGGTGGGTGGATCATTTGAAGTCAGGGAGTTCGAGACCATCCTGGCCAACATGGTGACATCCCGTCTCTACTAAAAGTATAAAAATTAGCTGGGTTTGGTGGTACACACCTGTAGTCTCAGCTACTTGGGAGGCTGAGGCAGAATGGCTTGAACCTGGGAGGCGGAGGTTGCAGTAAGCTGAGATCCTGCCACTGCACTCCAGTCTGGGCGACAGAGTGAGACTCTGCCTCAAAAAAAAAAAAAAAGAAGAAGAAGAAAGTAAACTAAGGGCTTGCTCCCTGAAAACAGACATGGTCTCCCTTCCCTTGAGACTCCCCTGCACCCCAAGTCAATGAGAATGAATAGGTACATAGAGACAGGCTCTCCCAGAATGGGAAGTTCTGGATATCACATATCCATGTGCTCCCCATACCAGAATCTTCATCCTCAACCTGCTTTCAATTTTTCCATAGAATTTAGCATCTTTGGGCCAGGCATGGTAGCCAACGCCTGTAATCCCAGCACTTTGCGGGGCTGAGGTAGGCAGCTCACCTGAGGTCAGGCGTTCGAGACTAGCCTGGCCAACATGGCAAAACCCTGTCTCTACTAAAAATACAAAAAAAAAAAAAAAAATTAACCAGGCATGGTGGCAAACGCCTGTAATCCCACCTACTCAGGAGGCTGAGGCAGAAAAATCGCTTGAACCAGGAGGTGGAGGTTGCAGTGAGCCGAGATGGCCGCCATTGCACTCCAGCCTGCCTGCGAGACAAAAGCAAAACTCTATCTCAAAAAAAAAATTAGCATCTTCTAGCATACATTATAATTTACTTATGTTCTATGTTTAGTGTTTATTTTTGACTGTTTCTACCCACCTCTCCCACTAGAAGATAAACTTCAGAGGGCTGGAGTTACTGTTTGGTTGACTGCTGGATTCCAAATGCCTAAAATAGTGTGTGGCACACAGTAGGTGCTCAAGAAATATTTGTTGAAGGAACAAATGTTAAAAGGAAGGGATTGATGGAACAAAAGTCTCCTGGGTCAGGCCCAGCTTCCTGCCTTGTTACCTGGTTTCTCCTCAAACAAACAGAGGTGGGTGGGGAGTGGCCCTGAGCACCCAGCCTGCAGGCTTTCAGACTGGGTCCAGGCTGGGCTGTGGGTGAGAAGGCGCAGTGCTCAGCCTGGCAGTCGATCTCCGCGTGGCCATGGCATTCAAGGGGCCTGAACCCTGGGTCTCTGCATCCCTGCTGAGCCGGAGGCTGAAGGCTGAGGAGAAGACCCTGGATCTAGAGTTCGAAGTTTTGAGCGTGGGGTTTAATGAGGAGGGTAGATATGCCCTGAGACTATCAGCTGAGAACCCCCTGCAGGCGGGCTCTGGGGCTGGGGTGCAGTTGCAAGTGAATGATGGGAATCCCCTCCATGCTTGCTCTGTTGTCACTGATGTCATTGAGCAGCAGGAACCTGGCCAGAGCCTCACCCTCACCAGGAACAAGTTTATCTTTACTTTGCCCAAAGGTATGAAGTGGGGGTGCGGCTTAGGGGAGAGAAAGACCCTGGAACCCCTGCCTCAGCCCCACTCTGGGACCCCAGAGAGCCTCAGGAGAACTGGGAGGGGTAGGGTCACAGCTCCAGACTGCATCCCAAAGCTCTGCTGGTGTGACCTTGGGCAAATTCTGGGCCTCTGTGACCCATGCCTCCTTCAGTGTGGCCTGGGGACACTGATGCCCCTCACACAAGGTCAGGGGAGAAGGAAATAGAAGCGCAGATGAGAAATGGCTTTGTAAATGTAAGAGTGCTGATCACACAGTGGGCTTGGGGGCCAGTCCTCGGCAGTGGACATTACACTGAGTAATGTTAGACTCAGCCCCTTGAGTGCCTGGCCCTGAGCCCCACTTGATTGTGGGTATGGGGGGGTGGACAGGAATGAGGGGACCCAGGGCCCAGGACGCCTAGGCCCTGCCTTCTGGAACTTCCAGAGCAGGGGAAGAGGCAGGAACTCCAAGCAGAGAAAAGTCAAGTGAGCTGGAATGAGAAGGAGATCTATGCCTAGACTGTGAGGCCACCCCAGCAGGCTGCCTGGAGGAGGAGGGATATGGGGGAATGGGGAAACCAGGTCGCAGACTTTAAGTGGCCATAAATCAGAAGCAGACTGAACTCTTCCCCAGTCTAGGAGTCTAGGGTGGTGGCAGGACATGGGATCATCCCTCCCTTCAGGCTAAACAGGCTAAGCCCTCCCTTCCTCACCCCTGCCGGGTAGGCTTGGATTGGGCATCAGCAAAGGGAGGGAGCCATGGGTGGGGCCTAGGAGGGAGTCGCCCACCAGGGAAATCTTAGCCAAGACTGCTTGGCTTCCACTCAAAGGTTGGGCAGCCCAGGTTTCCCCAGGGCCCTGCCTGTCCTCCTAGTCCCCCAGCAGATGCAGAGAAACCTGACACCCTCTCTGAGCCCTGTGTTCCCTCATCCAGGTTTCTGCAAGAATGACGGGCAGCATGATGCTCAGCTGCGTGTGGAGGCACTGAGGCTGGATGAGCCCTCGGGACGGACGACCCAGCGGGTGGGTGAAGCCATCTTCCCCATCTACCCAAGGCCGGACCAACCCCGCATGAACCTGGAGGCTCGGGACCATGAGGACCTGTACCGCTACTGTGGCAACCTGGCTCTGCTCCGGGCCAGTGCGGATCCCACAGCCCGCCACTGTGGGGGCCTGGCCTACAGCGTGGCCTTCCACGTTCACCGGGACCCTCAGCCCCCAATCTCAGACAGCTCTCTGGGGGCTGGCCAGCCAGAACTGATGTCACCATGCCCAGAGCCCCAGCTCCCCAGGCTGCAGGTGGGTGCTTCCCGGGTCCTGGTTCAGATTCTGGGCTCACTGGGCACAAGCCCCAGCCTCTGGTCCCTGTCCTGAGCTGAGCAGGCAGCAGAGGAGCTCCAAGGCTCCTACATTCAGTCTGGGGAACATGCAGTCTCAGAATGGACACGGGAGTCCCAGTTTGAAGGGACAGACAGAAAATAGGCAAAGGCCACACAAATCAGGTAGCCAACTAAGTGGGGTTTCTTTTGTCTTGTGGATTACTGATCCCTAAGGCCCTTCAGCTCCCAACTTTGTTCTCACCGGATTTTGCAGAAGGCCCCAAGTGACCAGAGTCTCCTCTGTGTGCCCATCCTCAAACCCATCCAGCATCCACCCTGACCAGGAAAGGCTCGGCCCCAACCCAGGACCCAGGTGAGGGTCTAGTCCTGGTCTGAAATATAGGAGGCTTCTCTCCTATGGTCATGCTCTGTGACTAGAGAGCGTGTCTAGTAGGCCTCACGGCCAGCGCAGATAGCAGCTGGTAGAGCGAGTAGGAGCCCATTTGACAGGTGGAGAAACAGGCCCAAGGTACGCTTGACTCCATTTAATGTCAACAGCATTTCCTGGAGACCTCAGTGCATAATAGTGCACAGGATCCAAAACTGATCAGCCCCTAAGCTCAGGGGGTCACCTGGCTTGAAGACAGTTGGGTATAGAGAGGGCATCATCCATGGTCCTGTAGGGCATGGCTGGCAGGAGAGTTCTGGTGAGGGAGTGTGCATGTTGGACTTTGGTGCCCTAGGAATGGCTTCTTGGAAGAGGGGTCATTTGAGGTGAATCTTCCCATTCATTTATTCGTTCATTCATTCATTCACTCTTTAATCCATTCATTCATCCATCAAACATTTGTTAAATGCCAATTCTGCCGACTGCATGCTATGAGGGTAAGATTTAGGGAGGACAATCCTGGGCTCTGGGGAGGGTGTTCCAGGACGAGGGACCACAATACACTGGCTAAGGAGAAGGGAGAGGTTCAGCTGTCAGCAGAGGATAAGCTGAGGTGGGAGCCTGAAGCTGACAAGCAGAGGCGCCTGGCTCACCTGTGCAGCCTCTCTCCCTGCAGTGCATTGGTCTGGTGCTGAATGGAGCCCTGGTGGAGGAGTGAATCAGGCTGGGAGAGGGCCTGGAGATGGGAGAAAGTTGAGAGGGTCAAGGGCACCAGAGCAGAAGAGCAGAGGTGGGTGTTCACTTCAGGAAGTAGTGGGGAACACCAGAGGGGTTTGCGCGGGAGAAAGGCCAGATCTGAGCTGTGGTTTAGGCCAAGCGATAGGGCAGCATGTACCAGGATAACTACAAGGATGACCAGGGATCAGCTTCTCTTGCCCAGTCACTCAGCTTGCTGACATGGCTCACTGTGGCCTCTGTCCATTAATTCACCTGTCAGTCAATCAACACATACTTTGGACCACTTCCTGCACGCCCAGCTCTGTGCTGGGTGCTGAGCATGTAAAATGAGATGCATGTCACCTGCATTCCTAGGTGACATTCTGTTCCCTTAGACTGCAAGCTTCCTGACTTCAGGGCCTGGTGTCCTACGGTTTATCACAGGGCTAGGCAGGAGCTGTGAACTCAGGAGAAGCTGTCTCCTGCTCTCCAGGTCCCAGAATGCCCTGGCCACCGGAGCTACAGGCCACGTGGACGGTGCTCTTCAGGCTGCAGTTCTGAATATGTGCGAGGGAGGGGAAAGGAGACTGGCGAGATGGCTGAGTCGAACTCCGCAGCTCTAATTTCTGTTATTTAAAGCCATCATCTCCCCACCATGCTCCCTCTTAAAGTGTCAGATGTCTGCTTCTACCAAGACAAGAAAATGGCTTTTAAGGGAGAGGAAAATCGCTTCCCTGGGGGAGGGGGAAGAGAGTTGGCAATCATAACCCTGGCGACAGGGCCAGGAAGCACAAGGAAGCAGACAATGGAGCCGGGTCCTTCAGAAAATGCGGGGGCTATTTCAGCTCTGGAGGACTCTCTCTAGCGGTTCAGGCTAAGGAACTCAGGCACCTTTCTGGTGCTGCTACTTGGAGGCTCAAAGGCACAGCTGGAAGGACAGCAGCAAGACCAGGCTGTCAGCGAGCAATATTCACATCAAAGCTAGGGATGGATTTCTGTCTCCAGATGCAAATGTCTAGGTTCAAGGTCACCTCTTCCAGAAAGCCTTCCCAGCCCTGATTTTTATCCCTCCCAAATTATTCTCAGTCCTGACTATTATCAGACATTTCAACAATTGAATCTATTTCATTCAGAACTTGGTTGTCGGCTCACAAGCAGTTCTCCATTTTGTGTAGTGTGTGGCACTGTTTTTTCCACCAGAACTGATGATGGTCACGGAGGGGCAGTGGAGCAGGGGCTGGAGAGCAGGGAGCGTAGGAATGCAATGATTAAGATGATCTGGAATGAGGAGGGAGCAGAAGGCAAGGCTCAGTGTGAGACCAGGGTCAGGGCTCCATGCAGACTTCCACGACTGGCTTTGAATCAGAATCACTTTGCTTCTCAGCCATGGCCCATGGGTCACACAGCCCTAAATGGCCATGCCAATGTCGGTCACAGCATTCCCTAGTCCTGGAGACTCGGACACTAAAACAATCAATTTCCCTGAGCAATAAAATTACCGACAATGCACACCTCTCCTTCTGCAGTCCCCAAGCTCCCTCCTCTGTGTGGGTGGGGAGGTGGTGGGAGTATACTCCATGAATATTTCCAGCAGCACAGTCACAGGCTCCAAGATAGAGGTCACTCCCTGAGTCCTTGACCCAAGAACGGGGGAGCTGGGAGCTTGCAGGTAGGGACTGCAGAGGGAGTTAACCCACCTGGAGGGGTAACTAGCTCCAGGTTCCTGCCAGCCAGACAGCAGCCCTCTGGAGACAGACATGCAGGGTGCTTCCTTTCCGGGTACAGCTCCACTAGACTTGTCACCCCCACCCCATGCTGCCTCCTGTCACTTCTTGGCAGGTTTGAGCTCCCAGAGCCTCTCCTTCCCCTGGGTAAGGGGGAGTTTGTCAGACCAGAGTGAGCACGGCCTGCCTGTTCGGTGCTGGGCAGAGCACCCTGGGGTAAGGAAAGCAGGAAGGTCTTGCCCAAAGCGGGCAGAAAGGCCATCAGGTGTGACTCGGCTGGACATTTTTAGGGGAAAGTGATGCCTCTTGGAGGGACTGGGGAGGGAAGGGTGACCATACAGCTGTGGGCCTGGAGCAGGGCTCTCAGGGGCCCTCCAGGTACCTCACTGCCCGCTCCAAGAGATCCCTGAAAATCGACTGACAACTTCCCACAGGCAGAGCTGTTCAAGAGGGAAACTCTGGAAACTCTCAGGGGTGAAATTTCTGGAAATGCGAATTTTAAGGTCCCTACCTTGTACCTCTGGGAGCCATTCTGGGGGCTTCCTCACTAGAGGGCCTGGAGCTCTCTCTCACCCAGCTCTGAGCTCTGTGAGGAGGAGGAGGGGTGCGGTGGGCTTCCTCCCGCGGCATTTACCTCTTCCCAACAATTGCAGTTTTGTTTCACAGAAACGATTTCGTTTCCCAGGAGCCTTTTAAATGAGCTTTCAAGGTTGTTTTTTTTTTTTTTTTTTAATCCCTTCCGTTTAAAATAACTTTTTATCCGCCCCCCCCCCCCCCCCCCGGAGGGAAGAAAAGGAGAAGAAAAGCTAATAAAGCAATCACCAAATGCCAAGCACCTGGCTCTAAGCCTGTGGCTTCTGATTGTGAATTTGGCTCCCACTGGCCTGGGGCCTTTCATTAAGGAGAAGTGGAAGGGAGAGGAGAGTGGCCACGGAGCTGCTGTGAACGGCTTGCCCAGCGTCCCCTCTGCCACCCCTGCCCCCATCCCACCCCACCCCCTCCGCCTGTGTGTCTCGGGTCCCAGTTCCGGTTGGAGCTCCAAGCCGGTGCTCTCTCAGCCCCAGGCATCCTCTTGCCTTTAAGGCCCAGGCACTCGTCCTCGCTACCCCCCTCCACAACCCCCGTGCCCTGCTTTTAAATTCATTATGCCTTTTATTGCTCGCGATTGCGTACACTATTTCTATTGCCCTGGAGACTGGAATGGTTCAAGCAGGGAGAGACGCACGATGTGGATTTCATTAACTTTACTCTTTACTGCCCGTTCAATCCCAGGGGTGCGGCGCAGCGGCATGAGTGGGGGCCGGCCTGGCTGGGGAACGGGCACCTCTTCGTGCATGCCCCGTCCGCTCAGTGCTGGACCCTGGGGTCAGCTGGCTTCCCTCTTCTTGTGAAGCCTCCCCTTCTGCCGCTCCCTCTGCTCTCCTGGTGAGAGGAATTGTCACTGGCCCATCTCACAGGTGGGCGAAGAGAGGCTCTAGAAGACGATGCTTGGGCTGCTACCAACAACGTGGTGGGAGGCGGGGAAGGTGAGAACAGGTTAGACTGCCGGCCCCCCTCAGGCTGATGTCCCTGCCCTTGGGCACTGGGACTCCGGCTTCCCCCTCCTCCTCCTTTGCTGCACTTCACCGTACGTAGAGGAATGGAGGCCAGTCAGCTCCTCCTTGCAAATGAGGCAGTTTTATGGGCTTTAGAAAAACACTCCAATTGTTCCCTCAATTACCCTGGAGCGGATTGAATATATTAATCTCTCTCTTAACTCGAGTTAGAGACTCTGCTGCCACCCCTCCCCCAGCCACCAGCGCCCCTCTACAGGCACGTGCCAGAGATTGACTCCCAGCCCCCACCCTCTGGGCCTCAGCGCCCCCCAGCAGGTCAGCCCTGTCCAGGCAGTGTGTTTCTGCTGAGGCTGTGCCCACTGCCAGCATACACAAACACACACACACACACAGGAACACACACATACACACATACACATACACACACACAAGAACACACACATACACACACATATACATACACGAACACACACACACACACACACACACACACACACACGGCAGACAGCTGCTTTACATTTCTCCATCAATTTCCATTGATTTTTCTCCTCTGCCACTATTTGGAAGCGCCTTTTCCTTGAGTAAACGTGATCATGGGGGCTCCCCCTTGAGTAGGGAGCGGGAGGGGGACTGCAGGCAGCTCCCCCTTCTGCGCCTTTGACAACTGCCTCCAGCTTAAACACACTCTGCCCCAGGCAGCTGAGCCCCGTTAAAAGCTACCTGAGGTTTCCCTTTGTAGCTCGATTTTCTTTTATTTCAGGGGAACAAAGGCACTGTCACGGTGTTCTCAGAGCGTGCTGTCACCCACGCAGGGAGGAGTGCAGACCCGCACCATGGCGTAGAGAGAGGTGGGGTAGGCAGGTGCTGTCCTTGGAGAGGGTGAGGTGGGGGGCACTTCCTGCCCCACCCCACCCCTGCACCCCCACCACTCTCCCAGTCTGGGAGACAGGCCAGGGTCTAAATACGTCACAATCACCCTGCAGGCAGCCTGCTGGCTCCCTTTCCTCCTCCAGGTGCACTGAAACACTCTCCGTTGATGGGGTCCCTGAAGGAGAGCCCAGAGGTCCTGGGCAGCATGAATGAGACTCACAAAAGCATTTTGGGGGAGTCCCATATTTGTGTTTTTGCCCAAGCTTCCAGATTTCCACATCATCCATATATTTTTCTGGGGTACTAACAGGGTCGGTGCTGTGAACTCAGCAGGGTGGGGGATGGGAGAGATTTGGGATTCAGCCAGCTTAGGGTGAGAGGCAGGTGTATGGAAGTCAGGAGGACCTGGATGCTGACTGGGCTCTGGCATTGATTAAGTAGCGTTTGACCTTGTGCAGGTTATATAACTCCCCCCAGCTTCCACTTCCACATCTGTAAAATGGAAGAGAGCAATTCCTGTGCCCTTTACTACTGGCAAGACAAAATGAGCTAGTGTACAATTAGCCTTGCCCTGCGTTAAGTGGTTAAATAAATTCCTGCGGTTCTAGTCATGAGTTGGGATGTCTGTACTGGACAAAGAGGATGGGTCTGGGTCTCGGTTTCTGCACCTAGAAAACAGGGTTGCTCCTTCTTGCCCAGACAGTATCCCAAGACAGGGTGTTAGGAGCTTGTGAGTCTCACTATGTCTGGGCCCAGATACCAGGTTGCAGGGTGGAGAAGGCCAGCCCAGCCTGGGTGCTAGTCTGGGAAGAGGCTGCATTCGCAGATTGTTGTAACCAAACACAACAGATGGCCCTGCTGTCCTCCTTCATCTTTGCCTTTCCCCACCCCAGCCAGGGGCTGCCGCTGACTCACACCTCCTGGAGGCGTGTTTGTGTGTGTGTGTGTGTGTGTGAGAGAGAGAGAGAGAGAGAGAGGGATGTGGGGGGAGCTGGAGAGGAAGGGGTGCCTGCCTCTGATGTCTGCCCAGCCAGACCAGCCCCAGCCCCAGCGAGCAGCTGATGGGCTCCAGGAGGGCAGGGAATGCGATGGCCTTCTCATCTCCAGAAATGATCTTCACAGAGAAGGAAGCAGGAAGGTGCAGGAAGGCCCAGAGACAATTGCACCCATGGAAAGTGGACGTGCCCCCAACTCCTGAATGCCCTCCACCCACCCCAACCCCATCCACACCCATGGGTGCTGAGGCACACGGGGACACACGTGCATGCACGTATACGTGAGTACACACACCTCCAGCGTCCTCGACAGGTAGAGACCCCCACCCCCGCCCCATCGCAGCGACAGATTCACACACATCCTCCCACACCTCAGCCCCGCCCCTCCCTGGATCTCCTTGCCTCCCCGGGTCCATCTCTGCACAACACCCCCAAGTGCAACACCAGATGAGAAAGAGGCTTGGGGACATGGCATACGTGATGTATGAGGTGAGATGAAAACCCTGTGTGAAACCCATCTTTAATATACCTCTAACAGCCGATTAGGGTGGGGGCAGCAGAGCAGGAAGGCTGACAGCACCCAGTGAGCCCACCGTGGCCCTGGTGAGGGGCGGGGCTGTTGGGCCAGCCCAGCCACCTCCAGCCTGGGTCCTGGGCTGGTTCTGCAGAGTCAGGAACATCTGAGGCCAGCAGGTACCAGCCCCCTTCCCGGGGTAGTTGGAGGATGTAAGTGGGATGTCCTTCCTCCATCTGGACCTGACAGCCTGCCCTGGGCTCCAAAGGTCCAACCGCCTCAGCCTAAAGTGATTCATTCATTTATTCATTCATTCATTCATTCATTCACTTTCCCAAGCAGTAAACTGGGTTGCTGTATGTCCAGCCCTCAGGGAGCTGCCAGGCTGGTCAGGGAAAGGAAATAGGAGGAGTTGGGGAATAATTACTTTCCAAGCAGATTGTGGAGGAAGTGGTGGGCACGAGCTGGGTGGTCGTCAAGGACTCAGTCTGTTGAGGAAGACAGTTCTGCTGGCAGTCAGAAGATTTTGTCTGGAACCTCATTTCCTGGTTGCATATGAGCAGTTATGACTTGGAGCAAGTCCCTTACCTCCCTGGGCCTCAAATTCCTCATCTGTACGATGGACAGAGTCTATCTACTAACCAGGAAGTCATGAGGCTCAAGTGAGGAAAAGGTTAGGAAATTGCATGGTGCTTGAACCCACTCCACAAATGTCAGGGGGCAGTTGAACCCTGTCTCCGTGGTGGGATTCCAGCAGAGGGTGGGGAGAATGGTTTTCAAGGGTGGAGGACAGTGTGAGCAAAGGCGTGGAGGTACTCAAGAGACAAGCAAGTGGGGGAAAGCAGGAGGTGGAGAGAGCCCGTGTGTGGGATGGGGGTGGTGAGGAGTTGTAGGGATGCCGAGGGAATGCTCCGGAGGCGCCATATCTGAGTGCTTCCAGCTCTCTGCTATTCCCTCTGTAGTGGAGGCTGCTCTGGGCCAGGCCGGTAGAGGTGGAAGTTCTATCACGCTTGGCAGCCTGCAGAGCCTATGGGAGCATCACACTGGTCTTGGGAGCTGGGCAGGGTAACCTTGATAGAGCCCATTTTCTGGAGCGAGAAACTGAGCCCCTAGAGGAGATGAACAGCTTGCCCAAGGCGGTCAGTGGCAAGGTCAAGATGGAATCTAGATCTCCACCGTATATTTTGGTCTTTCCGGGCCAGTAAACACCACACAGGTGGGAATGACTAACAGCATTCTTTCCCAGGGAGACTCACACTTTGCAAGCTGTTCCTAGCCCATGCCGCACTGATGCTGGGCTTTCTGGGCACGTGACAGGATCACGGGGAAGCAGTTTGAGGGAGGAGATTTCTTCCTGGTGTCCCCATATCACACTGAGTCCTGCCAAGACAGGTTACTTGGTAGCCAACAGTGATGCTCATTTATTGCACTGGGTGGTGTGGGAGCAAGGCTGGAGATGGAGTTGGGGCTATCAATGGCTCAGAGCCCCAGAGCAAACTCCCTGAACTACTGCCGTTGGCTGATGACACTTAGAAAAACGTGTTCCAGGCCAGGTACAGTGGCTCACACCTGTAATCCCAGCACTTTGGGAGGCTGAGGCAGACTGATCACAAGGTCAGGAGTTCGAAACCAGACTGACCAACATGGTGAAACCCTGTCTATACTGAAAATACAAAAATTAGCTGGGCGTGGTGGCAAGCACCGGTAATCCCAGCTACTCAGGAGGCTGAGGCAGGAGAATTGCTTGAACCTGGGAGGCGGAGGTTGCAGTGAGCCGAGATCCTGCCACTGCACTCCAGCCTGGGCAAGAGCGAGGGAAAGCAAGCAAGAGGGAGGAAGGGAGGAAGAGAGGGAGGGAGGAAGGGAGGGAGGGAGGGAGGAAGGAAGAGAGGGAGGGAGGGAGGAAGGAAGAGAGGGAGGGAGGGACAGAGGAAGGAAGGAAAGAAGGAAGGAAGGAAGGAAGGGTTGCATAAGTAAGCCCTTCCCACCCTATCTGAGAAGTGACAGTGAGTTACAGCCAAGAAGTTTCAGTAGACAAACTTTGGGCTCAGGCTTGAGTTCAGATTCCTGGTTTGCCTTGCAGTAGGTATTCCTGAGCAAGTCATTTTACTTCTCTGACTGTTTTCTCCTCTGTAAAAAGGGGGATAATGATGCCTACGTGGCAATGTGATTGTGGCAATCAAATAATATTCTAGCCTCACTGTAGTCCAGGAGGCCTTCTCGGAGGAGAGGGGGTTCCAAAGACTTCCAGAACATGGGCAGCCTGGAAGCCACTCTGATTCACAGTCTTGGAGATGTGGTAGCGGAGTGGTGAGCCAGATGTCTCCACCACACTACCTCTGCAGAGAGGTGTTACTAATTCCTCCAAGCAGGAAGCACGTGTTGAACCCTGATTCTATGCCAGGATTGGCCTCTCAGAGCTCTTGGAAAGACAGGAGCACCACGGGGAGATCATTGAAGTCACTGGGTACAGGAGGGGAAGCAGCTGGACCCACCCTGTGGAGGCTGAAGGCTCAGTGAAGGGGTGGGAAGTATTTCATCAAGGCAGGAAGGCAGCGAGGAGAGGAGAGGAGTGATGAGGTCTGGTTTCAGTCCTGCTCTGCCCGCTCCAGCAGTGGGACTTCACCTCCCTGCAACTCCTTTCTTCATCTGTAAAGTGAGGATGATAACAACACTCACCAGCGGGACTGTTGAATTCAGTGTGTAGTAAATGTAAAGAATATAGCCAATGCTCACAAAACGCTGGCCATTCTCGTGATGCCAGGTGAATGGCAGCTTGCCAGGTAGGCAAGGGTTGGATGGAAAAGCTTGGGTAAAGACCCAGGGGCTAGAGAGAGTGTGGCTTCTTTAAGGATCTTGGAAGCTCTCTGGGGAGGCAGTGACTGTGGGGGCGGGTGAGGGGCTGGACCATAGCACCCCCACTCCTCACCTCAGCTGGAAGCCTGGTCTTGACTCACTGTTGATTGGGCCAGTGGAGCTCACAGATGGGCATGGGATGTCGACATTATTTTAATCTTCCTCTTAAAGCATAATTGCTTTTTGTCGGCGGGTGTTCCTGGAGACGCCTCCCCGTGGGATTGCTTTCCAGGCTCCTCTCTTCCAGGAGACAGCCAGGGGCCAGGCCAGCTCCACGCTGCATTAATACACTGCAAATGCGATTTCATGGCCTCAGATGAGATTAGGGCCAGAGGCTCTGCTCTCTGGTAGAGACGTCAGGCGGTGTGAGCGAAGGGTGTCGGGGGCTGAGCAGGGGATCTAAGAGGGAGGGAGCCCGGGCGGACTTGGCCTGAGTGAGCCGTTTCCTGTAACTGGAGCCCTTCAGACCTGCTGGAGCATCGCATTCTGGCTGCAGAGCCAACCCTGAGGCCTTGCCCAGTGAGTGAGGTGCCCGGGGCTGTCACCCCCACCCCCAGGCTGCCCACAAGCACCTTACTAAGGAGAGTGCTGTGATTAAGGCCACAGTCTCTGCAGCTAGGAGGCCGAAGTCTAAAGCTTGCCTCCATTTTCTTATCTTTAAAATGGGGACAACATGCCGGGTGTGGCAGCTCACGCCTGTAATCTCAGCACTTTGGGAGGCTACGGCAGGCAGATCACTTGAGGTCAGGAGTTCCAGACCAACCTGGCCAATGTGGTGAAATCCCATCTCTACTAAAAATACAAAAATTAGCCAGGCTTAGTGGCGGGCGCCTGTAATCCCAGCTACTTGGGAGGCTGAGGCAGGAGAATCGCTTGAACTTGGGAAGCAGAGGTTGGCATGAACCGAGATCCTGCCACTGCACTCCAGCCTGAGTAACAATTGAGACTCTGTCTCAAAAAATAGAAATAAAAATAAAATAAAATGGAGACAATAGTATAACCTACCTCATATGATGTTGTGAGGACTGAGTGCTCACTATTCGCTATTATTATGAGGTTCCTATACACACCCATGCATGCCCTGGCAGGGGAGAAGGCACTGGGGGCTTGGACTGTGGAGAGGGAGGGTTTGGGGGAGGAGGCGTCATGGTCCCAGGCTGCAGTAGCAGGAAGGAGGAAGACTCCTGATCCAAATGTCATTCCTCACTCATGCATCAAGCACCCACCTTGTGCCGATTCTGTGTCAGGCAACATGCTGGACCCTGGGGACATGGTCCCCACCCTTGGGGAAGATAGATCCTGTCCCAGAGACGTCCACAGTGGGTCATGAGCCAGGGCAGAGGAGGCCTGTGAGCTGTGGATCTGAGGTCCCTGGGGCGAGGTGCGCGGAGGATGCAGCAAATTTTTGTATGGGTTGTGCACAATTCAATTGTGTCCTGAATTACTCAGGCTGTTTGGGGAAGAGGGACCGTCCAGGCATATGGAACAGGACAAGTGAAGGCCCGAAGGTTGGGGAGACCACTGCTCATTCACGGGGACCTCAGGCATGTCGTGAGGCTGGAGTGCAGGTGTGAGGCTGGGATTGGGTACAGGGCGTGGGGTGAGCAGACCAGGAGGAGGCTGGCAGGGGTCCCCTGCAGTGATGGGGTCCCACTAAGGTATTTTTTTGAAGCGGAGGAGGGCGTTGGTCAGGTTTGGAGGTTGGAAGAATTGGAGTGAGGGAACAGGTTTACTGGAAACGGGTCGAGCCTACTGTCCCCGCCCACAAGGCCTCTCTGCCCTCTGAGTAGACCCCCCCCACCCAACCTTGGCAGGGCACTGCTTCTGCCCCTCCTGATGGAAGGAAATGGCAGTGGCTTCACTGCTCACTCCTTTATGCAGTCCCTAGTTAAATGAGTTATTGATTTTTCAAAAGAAAAATGCCCAAAAGCCATGCTGCATCTTTAGCAAAGTGATTTATGACATGATGGAGGGAGCTGGGCTGCCCCAAATGAGAGCTCTGATTGCCAAACGCTGAGAGGAATCCTTCAATGTGGCCATCCGTAAACGTGCCTGCTGAGCAAATGGAAGCCGTGTTATCCAACAATGAGAACAGCACACTCCGCCCATCGCCCCCAAGTCTCTTGTTGCCAAAGCAGGGGCCATAGGCACTCCATCTTGGCCTAAATTGGTGTAAGCGTGAGGAAAAGCCCCTCGTGGGGCTGCTTACCACGTCTAATCCTCACCACCACCCTGCATGGAGCCTGCTGGCGGATCCGCTCTGCAGACGAGGAACGGGAGGCTCCAGGGGTCAGGAGGCTTGCCCAAATGCATGCTGCGGTGCCTGGCAGAACCAGGGTTAAAGCCAGGCCTGACAGATTCCAAGTCATCATGCTCTCTTGTTTCCTGCCAAATCTTTTTGGCGGTATCCAGAGATCACAAGAACTAGGTGCAGCAAGACAGGGTCAGGACTGTCACAGAGTCTGCTCTGCGACAAAACACGAATACACATGGGTTTAGTCCAGTAGACATTTACTGAGCTGATAAAATTCACCTCTGCACAGTAAGGAACCAGGGGAAGATCAGAAGGACAGGGCCCCAGAGCCTCCAGGATCCCACCCTGGCCCACTCAGCCAGCGGACCCTGAAGACAGCAGCCTACATCTAAAGGCTTAGCTGGAAATGGGAGCGAGCTAGCATTAGTGATAGAGTCACAGCCTGGGGTGTTACGGCCCACCAGCCCTCATGATCAAACAGCCTTGCAGCCCCTCAGGTGGTGTCCTCCAGGCCCCTGGCTCTTCCCTCTCCTACGGGGGCCTGGCCAGCCATGCCCAGCTGAGTTTCTGGGACACACCACCTCAATCTCCCTTGACACCAGTGTCTGTGGGCTGTACTGCCGCAGAGCCGTCGGTCTGGCCTCATTCAAAAGGCCAGGTATTTTCAACTCTGGTCTTGAATTTTTCATGTTGCCCCAGTTTCAGGAGAGAGGAAAAGAGAGCCACGGCTCCTTTCCCCA
This sequence comes from Cheracebus regulus, assembly GCA_963574635.1. NCBI lineage: Eukaryota > Metazoa > Chordata > Mammalia > Primates > Pitheciidae > Cheracebus > Cheracebus regulus. Next base: position 42,008 of record CAUYQU010013509.1, on the reverse strand, counting down.
GAAGGAAAGGAAAAGGCAGCGTGGTTTGGTGCTTGTGACCACGGACTCTGAAGCCAGCAGGCCTGTAGTCAAATCGCAGCTCTGCTGCTTCAAAGCTGTGTGACCTTGGGCAAGTCCATTCCCTCAGAGCGTTTGTGTCCTCACCTTAAAAATGGACTCACAGCAGCTGGGCACAGTGGCTCATGCCTGTAATCCCAGCACTTTGGAAGGGGGAGGCGAGCAGATCACCTGAGGTCAGGAGTTTGATACCAGCCTGACCAATAAGGAGAAACCCCGTCTCTACTAAAATTACAAAATTAGCGGGGAATGGTGGTGGGTGCCTGTAATCCCAGCTACTCAGGAGGTTGGGGCAGGAGAATCGCATTGCTTGAACCTGGGAGGCAGAGGTTGCAGTGAGCCGAGGTCACACCATTGCACTCCAGTCTGGGCAACAAGAGTAAAACTCTGTCTCAAAAAAAAAAAAAATGGGGGTGTGAAGGGGCCGATGGTGATGATGACAGCCGTGATACCCGGACATCAGGTGAGAGATGGGGCCATGGAGAGGGGCTCTCACAGCAGATATATTAACCAGGATCCTGCTAGGAAAAAGGAGGCATTTAAATTCAGGAGCTTGAGGGGAGTTTAATAGAGGGACTATTTACAGTACTGAGGGTGGGGTTTAGGGAAACAAGAGGGAGACCTCAGTGTCCTCCGGGCTGCAGCCTGTGAGGAGCCTTCCCTGCTCCCAGGTTTAAGGAGACAAGAGGAGACGATGACCATAGCCTGGAGAGGCCCCTGTGCGGACACAGTCGACTGCGAGGCAGAGTGGCAGTCCCGGAAGCGAGCCGCTCTCCAGATCCCCACGCTTGGCCTTCTCTTTTCCTGACTCTTGCCCCTTCCCCCGTATGCCCCATCACTCTTTCTCCATTGCTTTTGGGCAGCTGAGTTGGATGAGGTGGGAAACGTAGGCAGTGTGATTTTATAGCAAATGGCAGCTCAAAGCTGTGTGATCTTGGGCAAAATGTTAACCCTCTCTGAGCTTTGCTTCTCATTCTTAGCCAGTGGGAGAATCAGGACTGCTCTGAGGGCTGAATGAGACCCTGCAGGTAAAGGTCTAACACAGACGGTGAAGTCCCTCAGATGTGCTTGCTCTTTTCCCTGCTAACCAACCTTGGACTTGGTGAGTTCTCCCCCGCTGAAATGGGCCAGAGACGTGAGAAATGGCCGTGGGGTGAATCTCCATGTCTCCACCAGAGCTGGAGCCTTCACACCCACCCAGATATCACCCCAGGCCTGCTTCCCCTCTTCTCTAGCCCTGCTCTGTTCCGGGCGTCCAGGCCCACCCCCACGGCAGCACCTTTCTCAGATAGCCCTTCACCAGAAATGTCCCCTTCTTTCCTGCTTAAATGCAATGTGCTCTCTGGGTCCTGCTCAAGGCCTCTCATCCCGGAGGCCTTCCTCGACCCCTTCCTCTCCTGCTCTGAGCATGTGCGGTCCTCGTGGTCCTCGGCAACGCCTCCTGTGTTTGTGCTGCTTCTGGAATTAGGAAACATGAGGCAGGGGCATGGGACCAGGGTGAGTCCCTGCCCCTCCCTTGGTTTTTATTTTGACTGCTGTCAACTAAAGCATTTCCCTTGGAGGATCTCTGTTCTGCCTGCCCCGCGGCCTCCGCCGCCGTGGAGTAGGAAGCAGGCCCTCACTTGTTGGCTGAAGGATGGAAGACTCTGAGAGGGTGCACATTCCGAACCCACCGCTTGCTGGCCGAGACCTTCAGGAGCTGCTCTGACCTCAGCTCAGTTATGAGGCTCAGGTTCAGGAGTTTTGCAGAGGGATTTGGGGTGCTGGCTTTGCCTTGTGTTTCCACAATGACTCCAACTGGGTCCCTTGAGGCCAGTTCATACCCTACCCCTTAAGGTGCTGGGCTGGGTTTAAACTGACTTCACTGCAGCCAGGGCTGTTCTAGAGAGAACTTGCCAAGCCCAAGGCTGGTTAGCAGGGAGAAGCGAGCGTGCCTGGGGCTCCTAACTGTCGGTGTTAAGAGCTTTACCTGCATGGTCTCATTCAGCCCACAGAGCAGCCCTGATCCCTGCACTGGATAAGGACGGGAACCAAAGCTCAAAAAGGGTTAACATTTTGCCCAAGATCACACAGCTTTGAGCTGCCATTTGCCACAAAATCACACTGCCTACATTTCCCACCTCATCCAACTCAGCTGCCCAAATGTGGGGGTGGGACAGGACTCAGAGGGAAGGAAAGGCCAAGTTGGGGGGGGGGGGGGCTCTGGGAGACAGACACACTCCTGAGTCTCATTGCATGGGTAGTTTGTCCTCATGGGCTGCCTCCCCAGACTCCAGGCCCCAGACATGGCATGAGGAAGCAGGGCTGACTATGGGCACATCTGTCTGCCCGGATTCTTCTTGCTGTCCGGCCAGCAAGATCCCTCCTTCCCCAAGAGCCAGTCCCAGATCCAGCCTCAGGGGCTTGCCCTCCCAGAACTACGGGCTCCCTAGTGGCCACATTTAACCCCTAGCCCCTCCTAGTGTTACAGCTCCAAACGCTGCATCTTGGGGGTAGGGGGTGGGCACAGTTAACTGTTAGCTGTGAGATTAATCTGTTCCTGCTCTCCCTCACCCTGGAATCTCCTTGAATCATCAAAGCTTGTGGCTGGCCCGTGGACGTTTGAGGAGCAAGCTCACTTCTCTGGGCTGGGGAGGTAGAGCTCGCCTTGCTGGAGGAAGGGGAGAAGATAGAGCAGCTGGGCTCCTGCTGCTGTTAAGGCTTTCTCACAGGCGAGGAGAAGGCAGCTCTTCGGGGAGAGGGGAGATTAGGGCACGCATAAGAGCTGGTGTCCCAGGGGTCCTTGGTCTGGGGAGGTGGACAACCGGCAAGTCGGGGGGTAGGAGGGCCCTCCTGGCGGCTGCTGAGTGTGCAGAGCCTGCTTGCACTCTGGAGCCAGCCAGCCTGGAACCAGTGCCCAGTCGCATTATCTTCTTCTCAGGCATGAAGATGGCAGGGGTGTGGCTGCAGTGGCAGAAAGCTCGGATGCCAGCAAGGGCAGCTGGGTGAGAGCTGCAGGCAGGGCAGGGACCACAGTGAGCCAGGCCAGGTGGACAGGGCGCAGAATGTCAGCAGGCGCCGTGTCGGGAGCGGTGCGCCCACGCAGCCTGAGTGAGGGCTTCCTAAACGTTTGCTTCCCAGGCACATGGCTTGCGTCTTCAGTCCTGCTGCTGGAGAAGCAGCAATGGCTCCCCACGCCCGGAACCTGCTGCCCCAGCCTCCTAGACTAAGCAGGCCTAAGAGCTTGGGGGAGAGGCGCTCTAGGGAGACAGGGGAGCAGCCACTGAGACCTTTCCACGCATACACAGCGTTGGGACATGTTGGCCCGTGAGGGAGATAGAGCACACTGCTCACAGCCAGGCCATTCCTGGTCAGTCTCCCTGCCCCAGAGCCCCAGGGGTACCGCTCTTGGCAGGCCTAGACAGGGAGAAAATTAGGAGTGGGGTTCCCGACTTCCATCCCCCTCCAGTGTCTGGAGGACCTTGGCTGGTCCCTCCAGTTCTAATCAAAGGCAAACCTCCGTTTTTCTGTCTCTAAACTGGGGAGAACCATATCCTCACTGCAGCTCTCTCTGGAGTCGGGGTAGAGAGGGAGGCTGGGAGGCCTCTGCAAAGCGGGAGTCTCCTGCCTCCTGGCCGCCAGGCTGGTCCTGCTCTTGGACCAGATTAAAAGAACCTCCAACATGGGGCCCAAAATAGACAGAAAGGAGGCAGGTCACGGGGGCCTCCCAAACAGCACCCCAGATCCCTCCTCTTCTAGCCCAGGATTTCTTTTATTTGCTTTGCTTTGCTTTGCATGGCTTTGCTTGGCTTTGGTTTTTTTTTTTTTTCTTTGAGACAGAGGTCTCACTCTGTCACCAGGCTGCAGTGTAGTGGCACGATCTCAGCTCACTGCAACCTCCGCCTCCCAGGTTCAAGTGATTCTCCTGCCTCAGCCTCCCGAGTAGCTGGGACTACAGGTGCCCACCACCATGCCCGGCTAATTTTGTGTATTTTAGTAGAAATGGGGTTTCACTGTGTTGCTCAGGCAATCCGCCTGCCTCGGCCTCCCAAAGTGCTGGGATTACAGGCGTGAGCCACCGCATCTGGCCACTAGCCCAGGATTTCTGACCATCCTTCAAAGCCCAGTTTCAGACCTCACCTCTCTCTAGAGCATCCCCCACCCCAGGCCAAGGACTAATCTCTCCTCATTCTTCCGTCTCACCTCACCAAAAGCATTTAGGACCCTGCCTGGTGTGCAGCAAATGCTCAACGAAAGACATTTGATGTCTTTGTAATAATTTCTTGCAGCGCTCAGAACTAAATTAACCATAATCTTTGGTTCATACTCCAGTACATCATTGGCCCATCATGACTTTCTTTAATTGTTTAATTATAATTTATTTTAAATAATATAATGAACTCCCACTGGGCATGTAGCTCACACCTGTAATCCCAGCACTTTGGGAGGCCAAAGTGGGCGGATCATGAAGTCAAGAGATCAGGGCCATCCTGGCCAACATGGTGAAACCCTGTCTCTACTAAAAATACAAAAATTAGCTGGGCGTGGTGGCACGTGCCTGTAGTCCCAGCTACTCAAGGCTGAGGCAAGAGAACCACTTGAACTCGGGAGGTGGAGGTTGCAGTGAGCTGAGATCGCCCACTGCACTACAGCCTGGGCAACAGAGCAAGACTCCATCTCAAAAAATAACAGTAATAATAATAATGAACACCCATTAACTGATCACCCAATCCAAAAATCCAAAGGTTTAGAATGTATTATCTTACCCTCTTCTCTCCCTCATCCTCCCACCTGCCCTCCAAGAAGAAACCATCCTCTTGAAGTTTGTGTTTATTATTATCAAATAAATGGAAGACTGTTGGTACCCAGAGAGGCCAGAGGGCTGGTAGATTCTTCAGCAGAAGTAGCTGTTTCTCCAGTCAAGCTGCAACTGTCTTGAGAGCAGTGTCTGGCTTCCTCTTTTGCTGCAGTGTGAGCAGCATGGGGCTGGCCACACCACATGGTCGGTGGAAGCTACTTGGGGCACCAAGAGCAGGAAGGGTGAGGCCTGAGTGCCCGTCAGCAGGTACAGCACAGCTCCAGAAATAGGGAAAAGGGCTTCTGGTTCTAGCTCACTGCACCTGGACAGGTGCCCCTGTGACATCACACAGTGTTGCCCAGGTGACCCAGCTAGGTGGAAAAGCTCACAGCTTTTCCAGGCCTGGGCAGAGAGTGGGCCCCCCATCTCTCCACCATTCTGGGGGTGCCAAGAGCCAATTGCCTCGTTGCTGACCCTGCCCAGCTGTCCATGGCCCGCAACCCCCAAGGTCCCTCCACCCACAGATCATCTTGCTGCTGAGAGATCGAGGACCCGGCCCACCTACCCACCCTCCCCTTCCCCACCATTCAGACCCCAGGGCTGATGTGTGGCACCCCTGAGACCACAGTGACCTCCATACTGTCTGCTACCTATAAAGACTCCAAGACACCCAGGCCAGCTGTCCGGGCAGGACTGATGCCTGATCACCCACTGATACCAGGTATGGTCCCAAGATTGTTAAACAAGGCCAGACACCCCTGCCCTCAAGAGGATGGGATGGAAAAACAGAAAGGTGAGGCCGGGGCCATGGGCCATGCACCTACATGAATCCGTCCCTCCTTCCAAGGCCCTCCTTTAAAGTTGTGTGTGCTCCTTCATTATGACAAAAGCTTCCCTTCTCTGGGTCTCAGTTTTCACAGCTGTGAAATGGGTAGTGAGGTAGTGCCTGTGGCTGTCCCCATGGGGGAGCTGGAATGTCATGTGCTTGCAGACATTGTCCATGCTGACCACCCTTACCTGGTGGTTCCTGCCCTCCTGTTGCTGGGGTCACACAGTCTCTAAGAGCCCACTGAGATGGTTCATTACCCCCATTCAAATGATTCTAGGAGATTCCGGGCCACTGCCTTGGCAGCCCTGTTGCCCCCACTGCCCCCATGCTTCCTAGCCCTGGCCCTGATTTTCCGAGGCCTAGGCCCCTGCCCTGGAACACAGATGCTTAGGTCTCTGGAGAGAAGGGATTTTTGTGTGTTTTGTTCATTGCTGCATCCCCAGCACTCAGCACAGTACCTGGCACATAGTGGGTGCTTAATAAAAAGCTGTGGCCAGCAGCAGGGCTCAGTGTGATGAGATGCAAGCAGTTCAACACAAGAGAGCCCTTACCTTCCTCACTGGCAAGGTTGAGCCTCTGCCCTAGGTGGTGTCACTCACCCACAGGGATGGCAGAAGGAGCTGAGACTAAAGGCACACAGGTACTTGCAAACCGGGAAAACCCTCTTTGTGGTTACACTCAGGTTGAATAAGCCACATGGGTGGGGGTGCCCAGGCCCTCGTGTGATTTCCACTTTATTGCTGTGGATTTTGACGTCTCTGGCTCCTCATGTTCTCTGCCCACAGCTGGCCCCTCCTCAGACTCCACCCTCCCTATTAAGCTTCTTTCTGTAATGCCACACACTCAGGACCAGGTACCAGGTTGACCTGGCACCCTACGTGCCAGCTGGACCCCATGTGACCTATGGAGCTGGATTTGGGATCCAGGGAGTTGTGTGGGAGTCCTGTGGAGGGGCCAAGGTTGCTTTGATTGGTAGCTTTGAGAAGCACTTTTGATAGCTGGGTGGAATCTCCTATAAGGATACCCATCATGGCCGGGCGTGGTGGTTCACACGTGTAATCCCAGCATTGTGGGGATTCTGAGGCAGGAGTTTGAGACCAGCCTGGCCAACATAGAGAAACCCCGTCTCTACTACAAATACAAAAATTAGCAGGGTGTGGTGTGGTGGCACACAGCTGTAATCCCAGTTTCTTGGGAGGCTGAGGCAGAGGAATTGCTTGAACCCAGGAGGCAGAGGTTGCAGTGAGCTGAGATCATGCCACTGCACTCCAGCCTGGGCAACAGAGTGAGACTCTGTCTCAAAAAAAAAAAACAAAAACAAAAACAATGTTCATCATATATATAATATATATTCATATTTCTTCTTTTGTGAGTCTCCAGTTCATGTTTTCTTAATTGAGGTGATGTCTGTAGGTTTCAGTGCTCTTCGTATACTGGGAATATCAATTCTTTTTTATATATATGTAGCAAACATTTTCTCCTTTTTTTCCTCTTCTTTTTATTGCAGGGCATTTTGGACCATTACAGAAGTTGATATAGATTTTTTAAAACTAGTCAAGTCTACCCCCTTTTTTTTTTTAAAAGATGGGGTTTCACCATATTGGTCAGGCTGGTCTCAAACTCCTGATCTCAGATGATCCACCCACCTCAGCCTCTCAAAGTGCTGGGATTACAGGTGTGAGCCACCACGCCCAGCAAGCCTACCCTTTTTTTTTTTTTTTTTTTTTATGATTTCTGACTTTTGTGTCATCTTTTGGAAAGCTCTGCTCCAAATACCACAATTCCTCTTGCTGCCACCAATGGATACTCAGGTTATGAGTTGAAGGGGGTATCCACTGTGGAGCAGAGAAGGGACCCACATCCGGGGAGGCATGGATCCCACAGAGACAGCGGGAGTGTGGGTCACACCGACCCTGCTTCCGGCTCCAACTCTGGCCCCACCAGCTAAGCTGTGTGTTTTCATGCAAAGGGTTTGCTTTCTCTGAGTGTGCTTCCTCACCTGTAAAACAGCTTTCCCCTGGCCATGGTAACTCCCAGGAAAGTTTAGATGCTAAAACTGAAAGGAACGCGGGGAACCATTTTTAACTGAAAGTCCAGTGGAAATGCTGGGAAACAGCCACACTGCAGTCAAATAACTTGCCCACATGACAGATCCGAGCAGCCAGGCACCCTGCCTCCCAGCCCAGCCCCTCTCCAGCTGCTGTAGGTTTTCAGACACGGGGCCCTTCTAGAGGATGGAACTGGGCATAGCTCCTCAGGCCTCCCAGACTGCTGGAGAAGAGGGGTGGCAAGGGAGGAGTGGTGGAAGAGTTTGTCTCCTTCCATCTCTATTGCTGCCAGAACCAAGTTAATCCCCCACCCCATCCTCGGGAGCTGAATTCAAGGGCCATGAACTCCTTCCCATAGCTTCTGCCTCCTCCTCCCACCCCTGTCCCTCCCCCCAGCACTCAGATTCCAAAATGCCCTAAGTGATTGGCAGTCCTAGTTCCCCTAGAACACCTGCTGGCTAATCCTGGCCTACTGAGAGCAAGGCCACCTGTCTGGTTGGGTGAGGGCACTGGAGTTAGCAGCTTCTGATCTGGGGGACATGTATTCTCACCTCCTAATTAGACATCTTGCTAGGCAAGGACCACAGCCTGCACCAGGCAAGCCGAGGAAACTGAGGGAGCAAGGCACAGGGATGACGGTCCTGGGGCGAGACACCCAGGGAGAAGTGATCCAGGCAAAGAGAACCGCTGGGGCCGAGGCAGGGAAGGAGGAGAGAGCTTGGGGGTGCGAGAAACAGCCAGGAGGCCAGTGTGGCTGGAGTGAAGTGACCCACAGGGCCCCATAGACAAGGTGAGGCCAGCTTTCTGGGTCAGCTCCTGGAGGGCCCCACAGGAACATTGCCAGGTCCAGTGGAGTAGCTGAGAGTACTGAGCTTTGGAATGAGGCAGGCTTCGGTGCCCACAGCCCAGCCTCTCATCCACTGGCTGTGTGGCCTTGGGCAGCTGAACTGGCCAAACCCCTGCCTGGAAAAGCTGCCTGCTGAGCTCTGCAACCTGGCAGTGGTGGGTCAGTTAACCGAGAGTGAGCCTGAGAAGCTGACGGTGAGCATCCAGCTCTGCTCCCCGCCAAGAGGAGACGTGAGTTTCCTCCCCAGAGCTCACCATGCCCCTACAGATGGTTTGTGCTGCCTGAGACTTACAGGGGGATTTCCCCAGCACCCCCAGTTCACTCCCCCTTGTGTAACCCGGTATGTGCATTTTCTATTCTCTCGTAAATCCTCCAGTGCAGGCCGTGGTAAGAGATGGTTGAGGACGTTGGTTCTGATGCAGGACATCTCTGAGAGAAGTGGGCAGATTCCCACCCAGACGTGGGAGAGTTGGCTGCCCGGGCCCACCGTCCCCCTCCTGGCCTCACCCTTGGCCCCAGGCCTCCCTGGCCCTGGGCCCAGCCTACCCAGCAGGCACATGCCTGCAGGCCTCGCCAGGAGGCGCCAGCCTGGCAGCTGGCCTCATGCCCAGAACTGAAGCACGAGCAGTTCTCGCCAAACTTCCTGCGAGCATTTTTCCCAGAAGGGAAGGCTGTGCCCGAGGGGGAGGCACAGAGGAGGTAGAGGAGGAGCCAGTGCGACTCCTGGCCAGGTCTACAGGTGCCTAGTTGGGCTCTGGGGCTGCCAGGGAGTCAGTGAGAGCCTTGGACAATGGCCATGCTCCTGGGCCCTCACTTGTGTGACCCTAGGGAGCTCGTGACTCCTAGGCCCTGTGACAGGGCCTATACCCTCATAGCAACAAGGGGAATCCACCGAGGAACATTAATCACCCTTCCCAGCTCACTACAGGAACTTCAGGCACAGTAACCATGGAAAGGCTGAATCACAAACCATCCAGGCATTCCCTTTGGCCAGGTGGGAAAATCAAGGCTCAGAGAGGTGGGACAGAGAGGTAGGGCCAGAGCTGAGCTGAAACCTAGGTCTTTTCTTCCTTCCTTCCTTCCTTCCTTCCTTCCTTCCTTCCTTCCTTCCTTCCTTCCTTCCTTCTTTCCTCCTTCCTCCCTCCCTCCCTTCCCTCCCTCCCTCCTTCTTTCCTTCCTTCCTTTCTTTCGTCTTTTTTTTTGATGGAGTCTCAGTCTATCACTCAGGCTGGAGTGCAATCTCAGCTCACTGCAACCTCTGCCTCCCAGGTTCAAATGATTCTTCTGCCTCAGCCTCCCGGGTAGCTGGGATTACAAGCTCGTGCCACCAAACCCGGCTAACTTTTGTTTTTTTAGTAGAGATGGGGTTTCACCATCTTGGTCAGGTTGGTCTCGAACTCCCAGCCTCAAGTGATCTACCTGCCTCGGCCTCCCAAAGTGCTGGGATTACAGGCATGAGCCACCACGCCCAGCCGAGCTGAAACCTAGGTCTTTTGCCCTGGGGTTGCCAGCCTTGCTCCTGTGCCGTTAAATCAGGAGCGCAAGGCTTCGGGGGAGTAGAGGGTCATGGTGGTGGGCAGTAAGGGTGGATATGGGAGGAAGCTGCCTACCCAGGAGGGCAAGGAGCGGCACTCTGGCTGTGCCCTATCCCTCACCTCCAAGCAGGAGAATGGGGAGAGGAGGAGGGGCAACCTTCATCAACACCTCTGCAGATGGTGACAGGCTCTACTGGGTCCTGGAGGAGGGTGGGGGTGGCCTCCTCAGTCAGAGGAACGGGGGGGTCTCTCTGCAGGACTGGCACTTCTGATCTGGGGGGCATTTATTCTCACCTCCTGACTAGTCATCTTGCTAGGCAAGGACCACAGCCTGCACCAGGCGAGCTGAGGGATGACAGTTCTGGGGCGACACCCAGGGAGGAGTGGTCCAGGCTGAGAGGACAGCTGGGGCAGAGGCAGGGAGGGAGGAGGGAGCTTGGTGGGTATGAAAAACAGCCGGGAGCCAGTGTGGCTGGAGCAGAGTGACCCACAGGGCTCCATGGGACAAGATGAGGTCAGTTTTCTGGGCCAGCTCCTGGAGGGCCCCACGGGCCACTGCAAGGCTCTGAGAGAAGCAGCAGGCTACCCCAGGGTTCTGAGCAGAGGAGAGAGAGGGTCCGGTCCAATCTGTAAAGGCTCACTCTGGCCGCTGTGTGACATTGGATGGGGTGGAGGGAGAGCCGGAGAGGAAATGGAGAAAGCCGTCAGAGGCGAGTCGGGATGTGCGGGTGTCTGGGAGGGACCTGAGTGCTGACCCGAGGACGCTGAGAAGGGGTCAGAGTCCAGATACGGTTTGAAGGCGGAGCTGACAGGATCTGCTGAGGAACTGCATAAGGGATGTAAGAGGGAGAGGGGCTTGAAAAACTAGAACAACAGGTCACCATGCACTCATTAAGGAGTTGGGGCAGACAGCAAGAGGGGGGGTTTGAAGAGGAGGCAAGAGCTTGTTAGCTTTGAGAGGCCAATAGACCCCCAGGGGAGCTGTTGAGGGGGGGTGTGGCTCCAATTTGTGGGCACCCCACACTGTCATGAGAAATGGATGAAATAACGTCCCTAAAACTCCTCAGGGCAGGGCAGAGCCTCAGGCCCTGTCCCCTTTTCTTACCCTCTGCCTGAGGCTTCCGGGAGCCAGCAGGGGTGGCGCGGTGCCCAGGAGTCCCAGGCTCAAGGCAGGAGCAGAGCGCGTTCCAGAGAGGCTGGTCCAAGCCCTCATCTCCCCGCTGGGGAAACCACTGGAGAAACTGACTCTCAGAGCATGGCTGGCTTTGGCGCTCGGTGTGACGAGAGGCAGAGCTGGTTTACACCTGCTCTCCTGACCCTCCGGGCTCCTCAGGAGCCAGCCCGTTCTGAGCCAGGGACCCAGCCTGCCGGGGCTGCCACCAAAACCAAAGTCCGTCCTGGGCTCAGGTCCTTGCTTCTGTCTGGGCCTCAATCTCCCCTCTGTGTCATAGGATATTGTTAACCCCACCCACCAGGGCCTGCCCTGGAATGCAGGGTCCGACAGGCTGAGCTTGCCAGAGACCTGGGACAGCCCCCAAGTGGCCCCTCAGGGCTCCACCGCCACCCTGAGGAGGTCCATTGCTCATCTCCCAGGACCAGGAGTGCCCCTCTATGGCCCCTCACATCACATGGGGGGACAAAGGGTAGGGAGACCTCCTACCAAATGAGGCCTAGCAAAGATTAATCTGGGTCAGATTAACTGGGAGTGGGAGAGTCAGCCGGCAGGCCAGTGGAGGACCAGGGCCAGGGAGGACGAGGACATCCCTGAGCCACAGCAGCCCCACGGCCACGCCCCTCCCCACCTCACAGCATTTATGTCCCCAGCACTGCCATCTCCCCTGAGTCCCCACTGCTTCCCCAGTCAAACTGAGCCACCTGTGGGCCTTGGAAAGCTCTGCCCCTTTAAGGCTTTCCTCTCTGCAGCCTTCCCTGACTGCCTCAGCCGGCCAGGGCTCTGTTTCCTCACAGCAACTCATCGCAATGGTCCTTTGGGCCATGGAGCCACGAGTTACTGAGCTGCTGCGTCCCAGTGTGGGGCAACTGGCCCAGGAGGCCGCGGCATGGGCAGGCACCTCCTCCCCAGTCCACAAGTTTCCCTGGGTAGAAGACAGGCGGGGCATCTGGGACGGACACATGCATTCACCTCCATGTAATGCACCAGTGCCCCTGAGACGTGGAGAAGCTTTGTAAGCTGTAAAGTGCTGTGCACAGGAGGGACCTGAGGGGATGGGTGGGCCGAGGCGAGGTTACCAGACAGACTGAAGAAGCTGGCCTATTGCTAGGACTGAAAAAGCAGGTGGGATTCAGGAATTACAGACCAGGATACTTGCGAAAGCCAAGGCTTAGAAGTGGGATCGGACCTGAAAGGTGAGGCGGCCTGTCTGATCCTGGATCCAGGACTGGGGGAGAGGCTGAGAGGCACTGAGACATGTGGGATGGGGACAGAGGTAGGGATAAAATGGGGCCAAACAACTGCCTTGCAGAGTGGGTGGAGGGGTGACAGAGGGAGGCAGGCACTTGATGGGGACTGTGAGGGGGGCTAGATGTTAGAGGGTGGCAGTGAAGGGAGGTGCTGCAGCAGAAGAGGTCACTCAGGGCCAGGCGCAGTGACTCATACCTGTGATCCCAGCAATTTGGGAGGCCAAGGCAGGCGGATCACCTGAGGTCAGGAGTTCAAGACCAGCCTGGTCAACATGGCGAAATCCTGTCTCTACTAAAAATACAAAAATTAGCAGGACGTGGTGGCACGTGGCTGTAATCCCAGTTACTGGGGAGGCTGAGGCAGCACAGTTGCTTGGACTCGGGAAGCAGAGGCTGTAGTAAGCCGAGATGGCACCACTGCACTCCAGCCTGGGTGACAGAGTGAGAATGTTTTTAAAAAAAAAAAAAGTAAAAGTAAAAAAAGAGGTCATTCATCCTTGGCTCTCCCCACAGAACACTGAAGGCCCAGAGGAGCCCCTGGTCGCCTCCCAGAGCATGGAACTGGAAATCGGTCACCTGTCTCCCTCTAACAAGGAGACCATCATGGTCACCCTCCATGGGGCTAACAACCTGCCTACCTGCAAGGATGGCTCCGAGCCATGGCCCTATGTGGTGGTGTAAGTAGCTGGGTGAGAGTGGGGGCAGGAGATGGGTTGGGGCTGTGAGCAGAAACCAGGGGACAGCTATTTGGAATATGAGCACCCGAAGGCCCAGGACGGGGACTGTCATACCCAGAGGGGAAGAGCCAAGTATGACCCACAGAGGCGCTGTGGGCACTGCCTGGCATCTCCGCCGCTGCATGGGAAGCTGCTCACCAGGGCTGGGCAAGGCCAGGTGCCAAGGGACCCAGAGCGTCACACCCCCCCCCACCCCACACCAGCCGGGCAGGGATTGGCCACAGCTCAGCTCCAGTGGGGCAGGGCCCTCTTATGCATAGGCCTGGGCTGGGCTCATGGGGGTGATGGTCAGATTGGGGAAGGGGAAGATTTGGGGCCTGCCCCTTCTGACTTCTGGGTGCCCCACCCCACCATGCCCAGCGCTGGGGTAGGGTCCTCATAACCACCCTCCCCTCCCCTCCTTCTCCAGTCACTTCTATCAGGGGGACTCCCTCAGTTCTGGGCCTTTAATGCACCCCACACGCATCCTCCAGCCAGCTGCTGTCAGGGTACATATTTCCCCGGCCTGGTGCCAAGGTGTGACATGCCACTTCTATGCCCACCTCACGGTCTCACTTCTTCCAGAGAGGTACCAAGGGCAACACAGTCTCCATTCAGCCAACCTTCGCTGGGTCACTGGACATCTGCTCAATCTTTACTATAAAGCACCCTCCAAGGAGCATGTGGCCCCTAGATCTCTATAGACAGATGGTGGGAGCCGTGGTGGCCTCCCACCAAGCCACCCTATACTTCCCCAACCGCACCAATGCTAGCACCATTCAGTTCCTGCCAAGAGTCTGTTGCCCACATTTCTTTTTGAGGAGTGCCTGCCTGCCCCAGCCCTCTTACCAATGCCTGCTGAAATCCACCCTTCAAAGCCTCCTCCTTCAGGCAGCCACCAGAGTTGAGCCCTCCCTCCTCTGGTGCTCCAAGCACAGGTGACCCTGGCTTGAAGTACTTTATATCAATATGGTTTATGCACTCCTCTGGGGCTCCCTGGGCACGGATCTCCTCCTCCATTTCCCCCAACAATGCACCCAACATAGACCTGAGCCCAAACTTAGGGGCCAAGGAGTGACGGAGGCCAACACCTGGTTACTATGACGAGTCCCGCCCCCTCCCAGTCCCCTACGTGAGACCAACAGGCCAAACACTTGCCTCAAAAGCCCCATTTGTGCCAGCCCAGCTCCTCGGCCCTCCCTCCCCCAACTCCATTTCCTTGGCGAGGGAAGGGCAGGTGGAGGGAGCAGACTTGGCAGGGTGGCTGGTTTCTAGCTGGGAGCCAGCCTTCTCCGCTCAGCTATTTCCATAAACCAATTATCGCCGATCATCTCGGGAGACTGAGGCCCTGCCTGTCACCAATCCAGCCTGGGCTGCGGGGCGGGGAGCTCGGTGGCCGCGTGGCTCCTAGGCAGGCACCGCGACCTGCTCCATCACCCGGTTGCCATAGGAACGCGCGGCTGGCGCCTAGGCGACCTGAGCCTGGGTGGGGGTGCGGAGAGCGGGGCACAACCCGAGTCCGCCTGCGCCCTCCCAGTGGCTGCGGCACGTGGGGCGAGACAGAGGGTAGGGACGCGGGGAACGGGGAGGGGAGAGCAGGTCGCCGCACCCCTCCCCAACTGGGTGCAGCTCCTGGGCCGGGCTGCAGCCTACCTCCCAGGGCTGCAGACAGGCGGAGCTGCCACCAGCTCGAGGTGGTGCTAACGAGATGCAAATGAAGAGAGAAGGAAGGGCTTCTGAGAATGAAGGCCCAGCTGTCGGGACCTGAAGGGGGCTTTCAGTGGTCGCCCCCAGCCCCAGGCAGGAACCCCAGAGGGAGGATCCAGACCCTCAGAGACCATAGACCCTGGAAAGAATTTTCTATCCCTGCACATCTAATTCCAAATACACAAGTAACAAATCATAAAATAGGCATAAGAAAGTTCACTGAAGTTTTTGTTTTGTTCATGATGAATATTTCAAAGCTTTTTTAAAAATATGTATTTACTTGTAAAGACTTAAATGTAAGACCTGCAACTGTGAAACCCCTACAAGGAAACATAGGGGAAAGGCTCCTTTACATTGGTCTTGGCAATTAGTCTTTGGCTATGACACTGGAAGTACAGGCAACAAAAGCAAAAATAGTGAGACTGTATCAAACTAAAAAGTTTGCGAAGGGAATAATCTGCAAAATGAAAGGCAACCTATGGTATGGGAGAAAATATTTGAAACCATATATCTGATAGGAGTTAATATGTGAGGAATTCATACAACTCAATAGCAAAAAAACAAATAACCCAATTTAAAAATGAGGAAAAGGCCAGGAGTGATGGCTCAATCCCAGCACTTTGGGAGGCGGAGGCAGGCAGATCACCTGAGGTTGGGAGTTTGAGACCAGCCTGACCAACATGGAGAAACCCCTCTCTACTGAAAATACAAAATTAACCAGGAGTGGTGACGCATGCCTGTAATCCCAGCTACTTGGGAAACTAAGGCAGGAGAATCACTTGAACTTGGGAATCAGAGATTGCGGTGAGCCAGGATCACACCACTGCAATCCAGCCTGCACAACAAGAGCAAAATGCCTCAAAAAAAAGAGAGAGAGAAAGACCCAAATAGACATTTTTCCAACAAAGAAATACAAATGGCCAACAGGCATGTGAAAACGTGCACATCACTAATCATCAGGGAAATGCAAATCAAAGCCACAATGAGATACCACCTCACACCTGTTAGGATGGCGGTTCTCAAAACACAAGAGATAAGTGTTGGTGAAGGTGTGGAGAAAAGAGCACCCTTGTACACTGTTGGTGGGAATGTGCAGTAAAATGGTGCAGCCATTATGGAAGACAGTATGGAGGTTCCTTAAAAAATTGAAAATAAAACTACCATATGATCCAGCAGTCTCACTACTGGTTATATATCCAAAGAAAATAAAATCAGCCTCTTGTAAAGATATCTGGCCGGGCACAGTGGCTCACACCTGTAATCCCAGCACTTTGGGAGGCTGAGGCAGGCGAATCATGAGGTCAGGAGATTCAGCCTGGCCAACCTGGTGAAACCCCGTATCTTCTAAAAATACAAAAAATCAGCTGGGCTTGGTGACAGGCACCTGTAGTCCCAGCTACTCGGGAGGCTGAGGCAGGAGAATCACCTGAACCTGGGAGTCGGAGATTGCAGTGAGCCGAGATTGCGCCACTGTACTCTAGACTGGGCAACAGAGTGAGACTCTGTCTGAAAAAAAGATATTATATTGTATATTTGCAATGTGCTAAGAGTAGATTTTAAGTGTTTTCACCACAAATACAAAAGGTAACTATGTGAAGTGATGGATGTGGTAATTCACTTGATCATGCTAACCACTGCAGGAAGTCCGTATATATAATTTTACATTCTTTCCAGGCATTTTTTCTCATCTTTTTGCTGCCGGTTTTCTGGTACCCTGTGCTTAGTCTCCTGGCTTGCTTTCCTGCCCTCTGCCACCCCATCTCCTCTCACCTGAGGTTGCCACGTTGCCCCACTCTCCCACTTTCCCCTGAGGCCATATCGCTTTATCTCTTCTGCCTGGCCTTAAATCTTGGCCTGTCTCAGGTTTCTGCCCTATGCGGCTCTCCTTTCTCTAGCCGGTACTCTCTTCGTGTGATCCCACCCTATCCCGGTGTCACATTCTCCCCCGATCAGATCCATAACCAAATCACGTCTGTGTCTACTCATCTGTCAGCTTCAGCGGCTTCTCTCAGCCAGCCCCATCACTGACTTAGGCCTACCGAGCTATTTCTCCAGCTGCTCTGGGTTCCTCTACTCTTGCTCCCTGAAGACCCCTTCAAAGGCAGGTTATCCATTTGGTACTGTGGTGCCATCGTTCCAAAGGAAACCAGTAGCTTCCTATTGTTCCCAGAGGTAAGAGGATTCCAGGCCCAGCACAGCTGAGTCTTTGCTGACCCCTTCCAGCTCCCCAGCAGCGGGACCTCTACCTCCCTCTCTGCTCCAGCCACACTGGATATCTCTCAGTTCTCTGAGCAAACCTGTTGCCTCCCACCCTAGGGTGAATTGCACCCTCCCTCCCCAAAAGCATTCTCCCTTCCCCTCTTCCAATCTCAGCTCGGTCATCACCTCCTCCAGGAAGTCCTCACTGATCTCCCAGATGAAGCCAAATCCTCCCTCATTGAGTATTTCCATGTGACTCTGTGGCAGCCATGTGCTTATGCACTTTGTGTGATTACACACTTACTCTTTGTGAGTGCCCCCCACCTCCCGCCTCCACGGTGCCCCACTGGTTCCATGGACAACCACCAGGTCTGCTTTACTCACCATTATATTACTCTCATGAAACACAGTATCTGGAACATAGGAATCGGTCAATAAACAATCGTCTAAGGAATCTGGCCCTGTTTCTAGCTTGCTGTATGACTGTGGGAAAGTTACTTTGTCTTTTTTTTTTTTTTTTGAGACGGAGATTTTAGTTTCGCTCTTGTTGCCCAGGCTGGAGTGCAATGGCACAATCTTGGCTCACCGCAACCTTCACCTTCCGGGTTCAAGTGATTCTCCTGCCTCAGCCTCCCGAGTAGCTGGGATTACAGGCATGCGCCACCACAGCTGACTAATTTTTTGTGTTTTTAGTAGAGACAGGGTTTCTCCATGTTGCTCAGGCTGGTCTCAAACTCCCGACCTCAGGTGATCCACCCACCTCAGCCTCCCAAAGTGCTGGGATTACAGGCGTGAGCCGCCGCACCTGGTCCTGTTACTTTTGTATGAATACCTGAAAACATTCATACAACATTCATACGTTGTATGAATGCCTAGCCCTGTTACGTTCAATGCCTGAAACCCTCACCTGGGAACCTGTCTCAAAGGGCTAGAGAGATGATGGTGCCAGACAGTGTGAGATGTGGCAGGTCTAAAACTCTACAAGGGGAAGGGGGAGTCCCGAGCAGGCATACAGTGGCACTGAGATCTATCAGAAGAAAGCCACAGGACAGTGGAAAGAAGCCAGGCTGGGTTCAGGAAGACCTAGCTTCAGGCCCACTGCCCCTGACTCCCTATGTGACCTCAGGCCAGTCCTTGCCTTCTCTGAGCCTCGGTCTTCCCGTGGCCAGGATGGAAGCTTTGGCCTCCCTGCTGCTGCAGGCCTGCCTGGCTGGCTTGTGCTCTGGCCTGGGAAACAATCTCAGTTCTTCAGAGGCAACAAGAGTCCCGGCTCTGCCACCCGAGGTGGATTCCATGCCCTGGTCTCCTGGGCCAGTCCCCAGGCGCAGGGTGTCCCAGGCTCAGTGCCCTGGGGCTTGCATAGTGCCCAGCACTTGTCACCCAGCCTGGCACAGAGAGACTTGCCAGTCAGAGCACAGCAGGGACCAGGAAGGCAGTGGCACTGACTGGCAGGGGGTGCCCCAGTGGGCAGGATGAAATGTGGGAAAAGGGCCAGCCAGGAGATGGCCTGTGGGGTTCTGACCCTTGGCCAAAGTCTCCATGGCAGGGCTGCCAACATTGGCAGCTGCTTCTTTGGCTGCCTGCTGCCCAGAGCTAATGAGTGGGGACAGAGCCAGGACTCGAAGGGGAACGTGCTGCTTCCTCTGTGCATGTGGGGCAGGCTTGGGGCGGCACGGGGGAGGAGGCACAGATCAGGGCCAGCTCGAGTCATACTCAGAGCATCCTTGGTTTTCTTAGATAAGCCTGAGAGCCCTGACCCTGGTCCTGGACCGAGCTTGACCTTGATCATGGACTGAGCCCAGCCCTGACCCTGGTCACAGGCTGAGCTCTGACTCCAGTGACTCACTAAAGAAGGTGTTGAAAGTGGGACAGTTGTTTGAAATCCTGGTAAGAGGGGGATTAGAGAAGGTTGCAGTTACCAAATACCCACCATATCCCTGGCAAATAAGCTAGGAGTCTGTTGTGTGTTTCATAGTTTAATTGCCGCCCGGTCCTATGAGCGAGGTATAGTATTATCATTGAACCTCATTTTACAGATGAGGTTCCTGAGGCTCAAAGCATTTCCACGACTTGCCCAAGGTCATAGAACTAGTTAGTACCCAAGGGAGGATGCAGGATCCAGGATTTCAAAATCCAAAACTCCCTCCTCCTCTTTCTCTGCCTTGATCTCTCATGCGGTGGTTGCCCCTCTTGGAAGAGGGGCTGTTGGCACAGGACGCTAACCCAGACATCCAGAGAAGGTGTAGTAACTAGTGCGGAGGCCCCTCCTGGGATCTGGAGTTCTCCTTCCTCCCTGTCTGGCTGGGGGCATTTGGCCAAGGGCCCCTGAAGGCAGGGATCTGGGTGGAGACCCAAAATGACTCACAGGTGACCCATAGCTGTCTCAACAGCTGGAGGGCTGGGCTCAGCAAAAATAACAATAACATGGTGACAGTGATCATGGGACAGTCCCAGGAATAAAGCAGCCCCCACTTGCTGATTATGTTCCATTCGAAGCTCACTGGGAGCTTGGCTGTTTACACCTTCTGATTCTAACAGTGCAGGCCTGGAAACAGTCTGCATTATTCCCATGTGACAGTGAAGGAGGCCGAGGCCCAGGGGAGAACATGTATGTGTCTGAGGTCATGTGGCTGGCCAGTGGGAGTGGAGCAGATGAAGATGACGATTCCCATCTGGCCGCTGGCTCCTGTGGAGGCCAAGGCTCCTCCTCTCCCAGCAGATGCCCATGGGAAAAGGGATGAGCGTGGGGAGCAGGCGGGGAGTGAGGCTGGCCTGGGAGCCAGGGTCTACATCTTCCCTGCAGGGCCCCTGTACCATGGTTTGATTTTCCACTCACACCTGCCACCCAAGATGTCAGTTCCTGGAGACTCAGAACCTTAGAATTTTTGTTCAGTGAGAACTTCTCTATGTCCTAGAGTTATAAACACAGCTGATGTCAGTGGTTGAAGGATGGTTGGCCTGAGACCCATCCCCAGCCAGATTGAAGCCACAGGATTCTTTCCAGATATCTCCCCATCTCTGCCACCTGGGGCCCTTGAGGTGTTCTCATGCCTGAAATCCTCATTCAGACTCAAGAAGCATGAGTTCTCCCTGACAAGCTTCTTCGAAGCCCACAGAACAGCCTCAGAGGATAATGCTTGCTTAAAAGCAAACGTTCATGGGGAGATTTGGGGCCATGAGGCAGGCCAGAGGGGGCCTCCCCGGGGTCCTCCCTGGGGTCCTCATTGTGTCCTGCAATGCTGTCTCCTCTGCTTACTCCTGAGCACGGGCAGAGCTGCTGACAGGACTCCCCTTTCCCTGGCCATCAGGAGCAGCCAGGAGGCTTGGTGCTCTCTCCAGGCTTTGTCCAGCTTCCCTCTGCCCTAGCCTGGCCCCTGTGGGTCCCAGGGTCACATGCCACATGGTCTAGCTTCTAGTGGAGTGAGGGAGGCCATTGAGCAGGGGCTGGGGCTCTGGGCACCAATTTAGCTCCTCCTCCCCCTGTGTGCTCCCTGATGCTGTCAGCCCTCCCTGCACACACTAAGTTTCCAGCAGAAGGAGCTGCCCTGGAATCCCATTGATCTCCTCCTCCTTGCTCCTTCTCTGAGGCTCCACTGTCCATCCAGAACCCTGTGAGATACCAAGCACCATTGTCAGGGAGGAGCTGAGCTCAGAGGTGCTTAAGGGATGTGCCACACAGTCAGCAGCGGTGGAGCCAGGAGCCAGGACTCAAGCCCACGACCCATGAGCCTGAGTGTGAAGCCATCTCTCTGGCCTTCAGCAAGCCTGGCCTGGGAATGCTCAGGAGGCCCTGGGGTTTTAGCCCTGGGAGGGCAGGCTGTGGCCTCCCACTTCTCTGTTCCCATACAAAGGTGAGGCCCTGAGTGAGGGGAGGAGCTGGTGGGCGTGGCTCCCTCCCTCTCCTGTCACTCACTGTCTGACTTCCCAGCTGTGTGCTGCTGTGGTGTCCTGTTGGAGGAGTGGGGCCTAGGGACTAGCCAGGGACTGTGGTGGGGACTCGGGATGGTCAGTGTGGCCGGTGGAACCAGACCCTGATCCCTCCACAGCACCCTGGACTGGGACAGAGAGACCAGGGGCCAGGCTAGACCAAGGTGCTCTGTGCCCCCTGGGCCTGGAGGGAGCCGAGTCCCCTCCCCACAGCTGGGCTCTGCTTCTCCCCTTTGAAGACATGCTCTTGGGACAGGGATTCGGGATCTGAACCCTCCTGCCAGCCGAGAGCTATTTCCAGGACAGTCCTGAGGAGCTGCCACTGGCTCAGCAGCCTGGGCCGGTGAGTTGGCCTGGCAGAGCTGGAGGGGAGGGGCTGCCTCTGTCCCACAGACCATTGATTTTCCAATGGTCTGTCCCCTATTCCTTCTTTCAGCAAACACCTGCTGGGCTCCGCTGGGCCCAGGCAGTGGGAACTGAGCTCCAGTGGCAACAAGTCAGGTCCCTGCCCTTGAGAAGTGAACAGTCGAGTAGCTCTGGTGGGGGGTGGGAAGTGGCAGGGAATCATAATGCTGTCCCCAGTCACTCATCCTTTGCCCACAGTCTCCCAGGAACTCGGCCAAGCAGGCTCCAGTCCCCAGCACAGGGTGTCAGAGGCCCTCAGGAGGCTGGGCTCTGTCTCAGCCAGGGAGCGGTCCCAGACCTCAGAACTTGGACTGAACACCACATGAGTTAGGGGGGAATGAGAATCAGAATGACTTGGGAATCAGAAGAGTCCAGTGATTTTGCATATGTGTGTGTGTGTGTTTTGAGATGGAGTCTCCCTCTATTTCCCAGGCTGGAGTGCAGTGGCACAATCTCAGCTCACTGCAACCTCCCCCTCCAGGGTTCAAGCAATTCTCCTGCCTCAGCCTCTGGAGCAGCTGGGACTACAGGCGCCTGCCACCACACCCAGCTAGGGTTTTTTGTATTTTTAGTAGAGACAGGGTTTCACCATATTGGCCAGGCTGGTTTCGAATACCTGACCTCGTGATCCACCCACCTTGGCTGTTGTACTGAACCGAGCATAGAAAGTCAACACTAAGACAAAAGTATGCCAAATTGCAGGGTCTTTATTGCTGGCGGCCACGGAGAACTCGAGTCTCTGCAACCCGTGGCCTCGAAAGGAGGGTGTCAAGACCTTTCATACCGGTACAACCACCTCGGGAGTGAGGGTGAGGGGCGGGGGTGGAGGTGAGGGGCTTCAGACATTCAGAGGGCTAGTAGATTCTGTAAATCACCTCCTGGGCGGAGATGAGGGTGAGGGGCTCCGGACATTCTGAGGGCCAGGGGACTTTGACATTCTGATTGTTACTTAAGTGGTTCACAGAAGTCAAGATAAGCATTTGTTTACACATTGTCTGGGTAGGGTGGAAATTACAAGTCACAGGGGCCAAGATGGCATGGGTTTGGACTGCTTGCCTGTCACATTAGGGGTTACACAGAGCAGTTTCAACAGAAAGCTGAAGTATGGTTGAGGTATGCAGGTTTATGGGGCTTTTTACCATGTCACAGGCCTCCCAGAGTGCTGGGATTACAGGCATGAGCCACCATGCCTGGCCAAGTCCAGTGATTTCTGTGGGGTCAGGAAGTTTGACTTGATGTCTGGCCCACATTCCTCCTGCCCTAAGTCTGCATACGTGAGAAAGGGGCTACTCAGAGGAGTGGCTGTTCAGAGCCACTGAGCCACTGAGAGGATCTTGTGTCCTGGCAAGGTCTGGCAGGTTGTCTCATCCAGACCCACACCTTCCAATGAGACTGTCATTGCACCCCCACAGGACTGTGATGTTGACTGGCCGGTCCACCCTCCTCCCAGGGTCCCTCACAAGCTTTGCCACAGGACAGGCCACAGCATGACACCCTGAAGGCTGACAGATGGTGCAGATAGTGGCCCTTCCTGGCCCTGCGTCACCTCCAGCCTCAAAAAGAGCAAAAACTTATCTCTGAAAAACAAGGAAATCCCCTTTCCAGAAGAGGGTAGAAGGTGCAACGACGCCCAGCACACCAGGACTTGAGCCTGACTTTGAGCTATCACAAAGCTCTGTGGGCTGTGGATTTTTCCTTGTCCGCCATGGGTGGAAATGAGGCTTGCCCACTGTTAGGCGTGTTGCTTGTGTATAGAGACCACCAGGCAGGCTTTGTGTGAGCATCGTGGCTGTTTATTCACCCAGGTGCCAGTAGGCTGAGTCCAAGAAGAGTCAGTGGAGGGCGGTGGGATAGGAGTTGGTGGTTTATTTATTTATTTTTTGAGACGGAGTTTTGCTCTGTTGCCCAGGCTGGAGTGCAATGATGCAATCTCAGCTCACTGCAACCTCTGCCTTCTGGGTTCAAGTGATTCTCCTGCCTCAGCCTCCTGAGTAGCTGGGATCACAGGCATGTGCCATCATGCCTGACTAATTATGTATTTTTAGTAGAGATGGGGTTTCACCACATTGGTCAGGCTGGTCTCTAACTTCTGACCTCAGATAATCTGCCCACCTCAGCCTCCCAAAGTGCTGGGATTACAGGTGTGAGCCACCACCCCTGGCAGGAGTTGGTTTTATAGGTTGTGGCAAGTGGTCAGTTAAAGGTGGTAATCTGCTTTAAGGAGGGGAAGGGCATCTCCGGATGCATGATCACAAGGGTAGGGGTTATTTATTATAAACAGGTATGATCATAAGGGTAGGGGTTATCAGTAGCAAGCAGAGGGGAGGGTGAGGTCGGGCGGGGGGTCTTGAGAAACCCATTGTCCAGTGGGGAAGCTTTGCAAGGCTGAGCAGGAACAACGGTTGCAGGTTGCAGGGGAGAGCAAATAGTTGAGGCAGAAACAAGTTGTTTCACTTCTTTCTGTGGCCACCTGGTTACTTGTGGTTACTTTAGAGTTTCTGGCTCCTGAGGACCATCCAGAGGTATATGTGTGGGTCACCAAGGCTATAATGGCCAGGCTTGGACTTGGAGGCCTGACACCCACACTTTCGGATGAAATGTGAGTAGGGGTGGGGTGGGGGAGCAGCATCCTTGTTTGAAGGAAGATCTTTGCCTTTGCTAGAGTGCTCCTCTCAGAGCTTCTGGGGAGGTGCCCTTTCTTTTTCCCAGAGCAGCCCCCATGCCCTGCAGGCAAGGGCAGGGAAGGTGCGGGCCCTCATGGAACCGGGAGCTCCTGGCCTCCAGTTGACACCCTCCTTGCTCCAGAGTCAGTTATTCTGTAAACTGAGGCCCACCTACAGTGTTGTGGCACCATCAGCAATTAGTGATGCTTCATTAGAGTCCAATTAACAAATGAAACCCAGGACGAGAGGCCCTCGAGTTGCTGAGAATAACAGCCCCACTCATGCCGTAAGTGGCAGCCTCCCAGGACTCAAACCCACAAGGACCTGATGCCCTGCCTTCAGCATGGGACTTCGGGAGGCGGCAGCATGGACTGGGGGTCTTATTGACAGGCTGTGGTCTGGTGAAGCGGGGGTGAGGAGAGAAGGGAGCTTCAGCACTGACCTGGCTCAGATCTCAGCTCC
Organism: Cheracebus regulus; assembly: GCA_963574635.1. NCBI lineage: Eukaryota > Metazoa > Chordata > Mammalia > Primates > Pitheciidae > Cheracebus > Cheracebus regulus. The sequence goes on along the minus strand of CAUYQU010013509.1, from coordinate 17,415 downwards.
TCCTCTAAGGAGTCCCTGGGCACAACTCCCTGCCCAGCAATCAATCCCAGGGGAGGTCGGCCAAGGCCAGAGGTGTGAGAACCAGGGCTCTTGCCTCCTGCCTGCCTGGCCTCAGAGGACACTGCTTGTGGCCATGGCCAAAAGGGGCCTTGAGAGGGACTTAGTCAGGGGAGAACCACAGCCTCCCTCTCCTGACTCCCCCAACCCATGCTCCCAAGCCAGCACTTGGATCAGCCAGACAGCTCCTCTCAAGCCTCACATTCTCTCCTCCAAGTGGGAAGATCCTCCATCTATCTGTTCAAGCCCCACCTCCTCCAGGTTTAGGGTCAGAAACACAGGAGCCCAGCCTTTGGCCACCCCATTCAGATGACTGTCTCTGCAGAAGCCTACTCCTCACCTCCTCCACCTTCCAGGGATGGAGGCAGGCCTAGCCTATGGCCTGGGAGTCTGGCTGCCTCCTGGACTTATGGAGGAAGGAGGAGGCCTCCTTGGCTCAGAAGCTGGCATGGAGGAAGCAGGTAGAGGGGACTTGCGCTACCTTCTCAGGAAAGATGAAGGCCCCACAATGACATCCCAACAGCTGGCCTGGAGGACTGCCAGTTCCCTCACCTCCTTCTCAGTTTCCCAGGTGAGCCAGCAATGGGCTGTGATAGACCAGGTCAAAGGGGCTTAAGACCTCCTAGTCCACCATCTCGGCTCACTGCAACCTCCGCCTCCCGTGTTCAAGCGATTCTTCTGCCTCAGCCTCCCGAGTAACTGGGATTACAAGCGCATGCCACCACACCCAGCTAATGTTTTGTATTTTTGGTAGAAACGGGTTTTCACCTTGTTAACCTGGCTAATCTTGAACTCCTGACCACAGTTGATCCACCCGCCTCTGCCTCCCAAAGTGCTGGGATTACAGGCGTGAGCCACCATGCCCAACCAAGATCTGCTCTTTATCCATCCTTCTCAGTGCCTGCCTGACAGCTTCCCTCCCAAGGGGCTCCTGGAAACGTCCCTCTAGTCTTTTAGGATTTACGAGCCTGCCCAGCCAGGACCCCGGCAGCCACAGCAGACCTGAGTTGGGGCCCTCCTCTTTCCTTTGCTCTCCTGGTGGCGGTCCTGGGATTGGCACTCAAAACAAGCCAGGCCACCTGTGCCCTGGCTTCTGAAGCTCTGCCCAGGAGGAGGCCAGGCCTTAACTAGTGTTCCTGCTTTGAGGCTTTGAGGGAGCCAGAGGCCAAGGGGACAGGCAGGGCAGGTGGGGCAGGTGGGCTCAGGTGTGAAGAGAAGACCCCGGAGGCAACTTGAGGGCTGGCAGGTTAGAGGGTGAGCACAGTATGGTACTCACACCTCTCTGGGCAGCTTTTGTGCACGTATGCATGTGTGTATGCATGTGTGTATGCATGCATTTGTGTGCATGTGTGTGTGCACGCGTGTGTGGATGTGTGTGTGTATCCCCTGGGGTGAGGGAAAAGTGGCTCAGGAGCACTCATGCTTTCTCTCCATCAAGTCCCGTGCTTTTCCCATGCTCACTTTTTCCTCTCACAGCTGCAGCCCCCAGGAACCAGATGACACATTTTCCCTTAGTCATGACCTTGCAGAAGGGAAGCAAAGTCCTTGTTCCCTCCCACTCACAGCTGTGCTTGGGCCTGGTCCCCTCACCCCCTGCTGGGGTGGGAGCCCCAGAAATGCCTGGCTAGGGACTGGAGTTTGTCAAAGGCACACACACCCTTCCAGTAGCCTGTTACCATCTCTCTTTCTAGATGAAGGCACTATGACCATCTCCTTTTATAGATGAAGAAAATAAGGTACCTGGTGGGTCAGCCAGGTGGAGGGTGGTTTACATTTTCCTGCAGGTTGATCTCAGGGCTGCTGCACTGCACCTCTAAACTCAGCTCCAGTCCTATCCTGGCATGGCTGCCAGGCTGTGGCTTGATTAAATCTGGCCCTGAGACAGCAGGCATCACCCCTTAGCTCCTCCTGGCCCCGAATGTCTGGAGCTAGCAGGTCCAAACCAACAGGGCAGGTCTCTGGGGGGACAGCGAGGTAGGTCTCTTCTTGCAGACAGCCTGTGGAGAGGCCTAAGGAGGTGGGTCTTGGAGAGGTCTCCTGGGCTCTAAGACTGCACTGGGAGCCCTGAGGGAGCCTGGGGACCTAGAACTCAGCCACATGCCCATCTGTGCGGTGCAGAATGGGGGCTAGGAGCAGGGAGCGAGCTGGTCCCCTGCTCCTATTCTGTGAAGAATCAGAAGCCCTTCTTCCTCTCCAGATTCTAGAATAGCATCAAGGCCGGGAGGAGTCAGCTGTGCCAGGAAAAGCCATTACCCTGACAGCCTCCCTCCACCTGCTAAAAGCCTCCCCTTTCCCCTGGGGCCTCCCGCTCCCACCCAGTTGCTTTATCTGTGCTTACCTAGCCCTGACAACCTTCCTTGTATTAGATGGGGTGGGAGGTGGGGAAAATAGTTGCTTAACTGTTTCTATGCCAGAGGGAAGTCAGCACCTGCTCCCTTGCCTTGCCCCATGGCCTTTCCCCACCTCCTTGCACCTGGGAATTCCTCCTTCCAGCCTCCCAGGAACTTGCAGAGGTTGGGGGGATATGAGGATAGTAGAAGACAGGCTGGCAAGTACAGGGCATGGAGTCCCTGAGTCCTGTCACTCTGCTGCCTGTGACTTCACATCTTCAGTCATGTCTTCTCTGTGCACACAGAGCCACATGAAGATCCCTGGGAATCCCCCAGAAATGTGCCCGTGCAGGTGCAGGTTTTGTGTCCAGCTCTGGGGTTGACATTTGGGTGCAGAAGGACTGGCTTCCTCCTGACACACCCTCGGTGCTTCCATCTTGCTGCTGTTTCTGTGCAGGTCCCTGAGGAGGGAGGCTGTGAGGCCTCATTGTGTACTAGCTATATATCTATAAGTAGCAGATCGGGTGGCTGGGTAGCACAGGGAGAATGCTCAGAGCCTGAGGTCTCTGACTTTGCTAGGGCAGCTGTCAGGAGCAGGAGCTGGGGCACAGAGTGTCGTAGGAGGTGCTTAGATTGCGCCCCTCAGTCAAGCCTGGTCACAGAACCAGAGGGAAAAAGGGACCTAAGGGTAGAGGGAGCAAGCTGGTCATCCCTGCCAGGCTTTTGCCCTCCCTCTCCAGCCTGGCAGCCTCCCACACGCTCCTTTGCAGGCATGAGGAGCACGTTCTGCAGGGCCTGCAGAGGTGATGTGTATGGATGGACGCTCATCTGAGAAGGACTCTGGCTCTCTGAGAGATGCCCCTTCTCACTCCAGCTTGTACTTAGCGCCTACCTTCTTCCCCTTCATGCTGCTGTCAGGCTGTTTTGTATCACAAACGAGTGCATCACAGGAACTGGGGCTTCCTGGGTGCCGGGAGCTGCACATGCTTTCTTCCTGGTCCTTATAAGCACTCTCTGAGGGGGGTACTATTGAAAAAGGAGGAACCTAGATGCAGGAGGGGTGATCCCACCAAGATGAACGCAGACTCCAAACCCAGCTCTGAGTCACTCCCTAGCTTGTGCTCTTTCCAGGATTCCACACCTTGGCCAGAGCAGCCAGACATCCCCAGTTGTAGTCCCAAAGTTGGGGACATGATGGGGAGAAATCACGCCAAGGCAAAGGGGCTGGTCTCAGGAGGGTCAGAGAGCCTAAGACCTCCAGTGCTATGGGGTAATAACAAGGAATTATGTTTATATTTTAATAGTTTAAGGTATAAGAATTACTAACACTTTCTTGATACTTAGCAATGTGCCAGGCACTACACATATTCATTCGTTTCATTCCCACTGCAGCCTTGTAGGCATCGTTACCATCTCGTTTTATAGATGAAGAAAATAATGTACCACAGGTTCTGTACCTTGCCCAACATCACACAGCTGGTAGTGGGTAGAGCTGGGATTTGGAACCCAAAATGCCTGGCTGCAGGGTCCCTGTTACAACCACTGTGTCACACTGCCTCTCAATCGAAGCAGAGCAGGAGTCCTCAGTTGACCCCTGGAGCTGGGGGATGGAACCCACAGGAGCATGGTTACCCACAGGAGCAGGACTCTGAGGAGTAGAGGCAAGGACCCATGTTACAGCATCACTTAAATGTAAAGGGCAGAGGGAGCGTGAGGGCCAGGGGGCTCCAGAGGGCTTCCTGGAGGCGAGGAACAAGCTGGGCTGGGGAGAACAGCATTGGTGTTGTGAATGCGCAGAGAAGATGGGATCTCAGCTAACTGGCCTGCCCCACTCTCCCTTTGGGAGCCTTGACGGTGGAACAAGGGCTGGTGGGGATGACATCTTTGTACCATCCTGGGGTACTGTTTGTGCACCTTGCCTCCCCCCGATGAGGGGTGTGGTGTGGCTCCCCCTGCTACAGGACCTCCTGGATGACTCCTCAGCCCGTGACTGCTGCAGTTAATGGAGCAGCACTGTGGATGGCCCTGGCCTAGTAACCTCTTCTACAGAAGTATTCACTCTCTCCCTGAGCCGTCTGACAGCTCTGTATCTCAGATACATGTGAGGTGCACTGGGATGCAGAGGGCCCAAGCTCACAAGCCACCTTGGACAGGCCGATCCTGAACAATCTGAGTGCTGCAGGGCTGGGAAGCCCTTGCTACCACCCCCTGCCCCCAGGCCGGGGCCCAGCTCCAGGGGTCCAGCCCAAGGCTGTGCACCAGCTGGCATCACAGAAGGCAGCATGTGCGTGCTTCATTGCAAGCATTTAGAACTGGGATTGCTGGGCGGAGCCTAGAATCTGGGCCAGACGTTTAGGGTAATAAGGTGAAGAAGAGAGGACAGCCAGGTGGGGCACTGCACAGCCACCCTGCCCAGAGGCTTCCTCCCACCGAACAGAACCTAGAGAAGGGGGAGGCCATGCACGCAGGCACCAACTGGAGAGCCCTCCCTGGTGAGGACAAGGCGTCTACCCCCACCCCCACCCCTGCCCTGAGTCTAAGTGAGCGGCCTGTGTCTAAGTGAAGGCCTCAGCAGTGGCCAGCAAGACAGTGTGGTCACTTGGACTGGCAGGGGAGCTGGGGGAGAGGCCTGGAGTCCCCTGGGCCTGGGATGACATGAGGGTCATGCATGTGGGAAGGAGCTCTCCGTGTTCTGTCCACCTTTCACTCAGATTTATGGACAGTGGAGCCTGGAAGGGGGATAAGCGACAGGACCCCTCCCTCTGACTCACTCTGCCCCTGTTCTCCCCAGAAAAACCACATCTGAGGAAAAGAACAACCGGAGCTCCAAGGCAGTCACATCTGTGACCTCAGAGCCCACCAGAGCCCCTATATGGGGGGACACGGTGAACGTGGAGATCCCAGCTGAGAATGCAGGGCAAGAAGGTGAGGTGGGGGCTGGGCAGGACCTGCATGTGCAGGCAGAGGGTAACACGGCCAAGGACTTAGGGCAGAAGCAGGCTCCCTTTCAGCGCAGCTGGTAGCCACCTGAACACTTCCCTGGGCTCAGTTAAAAGCACTTAGAACAAATCATAATACTGTCACGCCTCATCTCCCCATCCTGCTCGAAAAATGAGTTGTTCCACATAAATGAATTTTCCAGACAATGCAAGCTTATCTTTTTTTATGACTGTTGTTATTATTTTCATGGCTGTTATTACTGCCGTCTCCCACTGAAACAGGACATTATAGCGTCCCAGCACGTCCCCACACATCGCTCACTGGAGTCACCACCACTCAGGAGGAGCAATGCTGCTCCCATTGCTTAAGAGAACATTGAGGTTCAGGGAATTTAACTGGCTTAAGCTCAAGACCTAGGACAAAGGACTCCGCATTGCATGTTCTCACTGCAGCTCCAGGGTTCTCGCTGCTTCCATTTGATTTTTTAAAAAATATTTGAAAGGCCCCTAGAATGGATCCCTATTCCTTCCTAGTCCTCCCCAGGTCTCAGCCTGAGCCAGCAGGTGCCATGTACACACATGCATGTGCACACTTGTATCTACTTTCACACTGTGGATCTGTTGGACTGTGGGTCTGAGCTCCTGGGGGAATTCAGGCAGGGCACATGGGAATGCTGACTGGTTGATGCCCAGACTGTGTGGCATCACATCGGGCACTGTCAGCACAGACTGGAGGTGCCTGGCGATGTCTCTGATCTTATCTAGTCGGAACCTGAGACGTGCTTCTTGCAGGTGGTCTCTCCCTGAGAGGACAGGCTTTGCCCCTCTCCCTTGAAATCTTGCCAGGGACCTAGACAGAACTCCTTGTTCTCCTCATAAAGAGCAGAAAGCCAGCTGAAGATTGTGGAAGGGGAGAAAGGTAACAGGGGCAGGAGCCTCCATAAAAGGAGAAGGAGCTAGTTCTAGGTCAAGCCAGAGAATTTTTCTTTTCTGCCTGTAAAGGGATAGGTGGAGCTGCTGGGATGCTTTAACAAGATGCAAAAGAGGAGGAAAAACTGACCTAAGATTTCATGCAGAGGCACATGTGTGCCTGTGTGTGCATGTCTTTGTGAATGCCTGCATGCTGGTTCATGCGCATGTGTGAATGTCGTGCGTACTGTGTCTGTACTTATAGGCATGCGTGTCTGTGTGTCTTATGTGTGTGTGTGTGTGTGTGTGTGCATGGGTGTGTCTGGCTGCAACAGCGTGGTGTGTGTGTCTGGATGGATCTGGACGGTGTGTGCCTTGCAGTGCATGAGTATGTGTAGTTTGTGTGTGTGCCTGTGTGTGTATGCATGCATGCATGTATTTATGTGGCTGATGGGAAGTTAGAGGTTGTGGCGAGTGGACCTGAGCTGGGATCCTGCCCTGGGCTCTACACACTTGGGATAACAGAGGAAAAAATGTAATGAGGTCAGTGACCCCAGGGCCCATTATGCAGCAGAGAGAGGGGCAGGACTAACTGCAGGAGGGACAAGAGAGTGGGGAGGCCGCCTGGGCAGGCAGGGAATATGACAGGTGCCTCATTGCAGATTGAAGTAGCTGGATGGTTGTTGGGACCGGTTGCTGTGGTGATGTCTGCGGTGGGGGTGGGGGAGATGGGGGCCAGGCCAAGAGGCAGGGGAAGGGTGGGAGGTAGCTCAAGGATGTGTTAATGAAAAGCGAAGGGGAGTTTCAGACCCTGTGTCAGGGCCAAAGCAGGCAGGTGGCAGAAATAGCTTGTTGGCCACACAAAGGGAGCGGTGGGAGGCCGGAAGGGCACAATGCCCAGAGAGGAAGCTGATGAAGCGTGTTTGTAGCATGCAGACAGGAGCAGGGAGGAGTGGCTGTCCATTACCCCCAATTCCAGCTCATCTGATGGCTGCCCACACAGAGCTCCAAAAATAGAGGGTGGGGAAAATGCACGGCACTCACCTCTCGTTCAACCCTGGCAAATCCCAACTGGATCTGGGGACTCTTGGTCCATGGCGAGTGGGCATAAGGGGCTTCAGTCTGCACAGCTCCTGGTAGTGCTTTGGCTGGGAGCATTGGAATCCCCCAGCTGAGTTTCCTCAGGTCTGCCTACAGCAGGGTTTGTGTATGGAGAGCTGCAGATGGTTAACGAGGAGGGAAAATAGTGACAGCCATGAGGAGCACTTGCACAGAATGTTAGAGCTTGAAAACACAGTCTTCTCCCTACCACAATCCAAGGGGAGAGACACACCTTCTTTATTAAAGTCTTAACATGTTGAAGAGCAGGAACATAAAGCTCAGAGAGGCTAAAAGATTTGCTAACAGTCACAGAGCAAGTTAGTGTCTTGATACTAGAACCCAGGTGTGCTGACTTCAAATCCCTTGCCTCAATCTCCCTTCTACAAGCCAACCCCAACACCTTCAGTGCCCTTTCCCCCTTCTTTCCTTTGAGCACGGATCCCATGTGGCCAGCTCTTGAGATACCTTGGCAAGTGTTCAGGGTAGCTGTGGGGAAGACAGAGAAAGGAAGTATACTTGACAAAGCCCTCAACTTCCTTCTCAGAATGACCCATCCAGCTCCAAATAACCCATCCAGCTCCAAATGACCCATCCATTTCCAAATGACCCAGCCGCTGAGCCCACTGAATCTGCAGAGCCCTCAAGGGCCAGCTGCTGTCCCTGGTGCTGAAATCTCTTGTCTCAAAAGAAGCAGAGGGCAAGGGGCTCCGTCTCCCTCAGGCACACCTCTCCGCCTCATCCTCCATTTCCTGTTCTCTGTTTTGTATCATTTCTTACCCCATCTCTCTCATTCCTTCTCCATTCCTCCACTATCCTTCTCCTTCTTTTCTCCCCATTTCTTCTTCCTCAAATCATAGGTTTCTAGAATAGAAAGATGCCTCGAGTGTCACCAAATCCAACGCTTCCCATCATCTACTTTCTAGATGTGTGATGTTGATCAAGTTACATAACTCTCTGAGCTCCACTGCTCATATTTTAAGAAGAGAGATGATAATACCCACCTGAGGGGTTGTGGTGAGAATTTGTTGGAATCATGGCTGAGATGTGCCCATCACCATGCCTGGCACATAGTAGATGCTCACTAAATAATCATGGCAGTCCTGCCCACTAAACAGCACTGTCATGATCATTTATAGGACATTGGTGCTCTCCTTAAAGTTTATACTGGCCGGGCATGGTGGCTCACGCCTGTAATCCCAGCACTTTGGGAGGCTGAGGTGGACGGATCACCTGAAGTCAGGAGTTCGAGACCAGCCTGGCCAACCCATGGCAAAACCTTGTCTCTACTGAAAATACAAAAATTAGCTAAGCATGGTGGCGAGTGCCTGTGATCCCAGCTACTTGGGAGGCTGAGGCAGAAGAATCACTTGAACCCAGGAGGCAGAGGTGGCAGTGAGCCGAGATCATGCCACCGCACTCCAGCCTGGGTGACAAAGTGAGACTCTGTCTCAAAAAAAAAAAGTTTATACCAACATTCATGCCATTTTATGAGAAAAATATCATCTCTTTGGAGGGTGTTTACCAAGTGGCCCATCATTCTTAGTATTTAGACCAGTTTTCCCTGACTTGTAGTAGACTTTTATTGATAGCTGTATTAAAGGATTTCTTGAGCAAATCACTTTTTCCTACTGAAATTCAGTTTCGCCACCTGCAACATGTGTGAGATAATCTCTCCCCATCCTGTCTCAAGAGCTGGCACAAGTGTTTGTGACCAAGGGAAGGAGTCTTATTCCTGGAAAGAGGCACTAGGCCTGTTTGCCGGTGTACTCAGTATGTGCACATGTGTGTCTGTTGTCACAGGGGACTGGACTCAGTTCTGCGTGTGTCTGTCTCTGGGCTGGGAGTTTCTAGACCACAGAAGAAAATTGCATGTTGGGGTCCTAACAGCAGCTGGCATGGAGCCTCACTCTGTGCAGGGGCTCAGACTGTGCTTGTGGGTTTGTGTGCACAGGGGTGATCCACACATGTGCATGCATGTTGATTTATCCGTGTGGCCCCTGCTCTCTACTCTTGGTGATGTCTCTCACCTCTCACTGTCTCGCCTCACTGGGAGGGAAAGGGGTCTATTTAAAACTGAACCTGTGCTAATTTCTTCTCTTTCCAGATGTGATCCTCAAAGTAGTAGACAACAAACAGAAAGAGGAGCTGTTGTCCTACAAAATATCCATCAAGTACCTGCGTGTCTTCCACCCCTACCACTTTGAGCGGGTGAAGGTGAGTCAGAGGTCTGAGGAAGTGCAGGGAGAGCAGGTGGGAACCACCTTGATGCCCCTAGCTTTCGCCTCAGAGCAGCCCTGGGCATCATACCCACCCACAGCATGACAAGTCTAAGACCAGATGGGGCTCAAGAAACACAGCTCCTGCCACATATGCAGGAGTGATGGCTACAAGAATTTGGAATTCTCCAAATTCATCTCTGTGAAACAGCTGATTATTTTAGGACAACTGCCACATTAAATGAACACACCAATTAAAAATATATTCTGATTTCATAAATGTTAAAAGAAGAGAGGATCTAAAAATCAAAGAAACACAGTATTTACAAAGTACCTGCTGCTTCCAGGCCCTGTGCTAGACACTCATACCCCACCAATCCTCAAGCAAAATGACATTTTGCAGACACGGTACTGGGACCTGGGGAGAAAAATCTCCTCCTCCCGGGTCACAGAACAAGTGAGCAAGTGAGCGGTAGAGTGAGCCCAGGTCATGCCGTCTTCCAAGTCAGTTCCTTCTGAGCTGCCCCCACATGCTGCCTTGGTCAGAAGGCCCAGAGGAGTTGGAGGGTACATGGGATAAAGTATTTCCTAGAATGCACCCCTGGAGTGAGCAGCTGGGTTCAAGTCATGAACTGAGGGGCCTGAGGTTCCTCACTCCAAGGTTCGACTTCCCAGGCCAGACCCCTGCCAGTCCTCCCTCCTAGTGCTGAGGGGTAAGGGGTAGAATTTACTCTCTTATTGCTCAGAGACTTATGAAGCAGCTACTATGTGCCAGGCAGTGAGCCAGAGATGAGCAGATACATCACGTTCCCCTCCCCACTGTGCACTCTAGACCCTGATAGTGGCAAAGAGTAAAGAACAATGCAAAGCCAGGTTGTCAGGGTCCTATCCCAGGTTTGCTGCCTCCTAGCTGGATACCCATGGGAAGGAAGCCAATTAACCCCTAGGCCTCCATCCTCATCAGCAGAGCTGGCACAATTATTTTGAGGGTCCCATGCAATGACAGGCAAAGTTCCTGGCACACAATAGTTGCTCAGTTTGGTCAGTTCCCCTTCTCCCTCCCTCCCTCCTCTGGGCCGGCACTGAACTTTTTTCTAAGCCATTCTTCAACTGTGGGCTTTTACCTTCCCTTTACCTTCTCTTAGGGTTTTACCTTCCCTCAGGCCCCACAGGGAACCCCAATCCCAAGGCTTCAGGATGGGCCAGGCAGGGAAGTAAAAGAGAGATGGTCACTCACCCTGAGAGACTCAGCTCTTGAGCCGTAATTCTGGGGACATCACCCAGGCCCCCTGGCTGTCTGTTTACTTACAGCCCAGGCCTTGTTATCACATCCTTACTGGCAAGCAGACAGGCAGTGGTCCTTGGGAGGGTGATGAAATATTCAAATGGAAAAGGGAAGATTTATTATATTGATCTCCTTGGAAGGGCTCGCAGGGACCATGAGCTTTAATTATCAGCTCGGAGCCCCAGTGGAGCAATGCCCAGTGATTGTCTGCAGTGGGCTGGATTTATGGCCATGATCTGCCCCTTAGACACTCTCCTTCCTCTGTGTCTTCTGCCTCCACACTGTCTCCAGCCCACCCAGTCTGGGAACGCTGACGAAGCCACTGCCAAGACTCAGTTGTACGCAACAGTCGTTCGGAAAGGCAGCTTCATCCCCCGCTACATCGGCTGCAGCCACGCAGCTCTGGAGGTACCAGGGCTGGGGCCCTCAGGGGTGAGGGTGGGATGGGGCGGGAAAGGGCCAAGCTTTGAGCAGGACCCATGCCTTGCCCTTGGCCCCGTCTGGCTGGCTCGGGGGTGTGGAGCGGAGGTGTCAAGAATGAAAAAAGCAGCCAGGCCTTTCCAAAATAGCAAAAGAAGTTTGTGAAGACAAGCCCTTGGGCAGGAATGATGAGGATGAAGATGCTCCAGCCTCTTCTCCTTCCGTCTCCGCCTTGGAGGTGGGGGCAGGGGCTCAGCCAAAGCGCTGCTCCTCGTGAACCGTCTCTCTACTGCAGTGGGGACCGGAACCTCCCGGAGCCTTGTGTCTCCCCGAATCTTATGCTAGGGACAGGCGAGACGCCCATGCTCCCTCTTAGCCCATAGCCCAGCTGTTTCCTGTTCTATTCTTCCCCTCCTGGGATAGTGCCTGGGCCCACAAGTCAAAGGCACTGAGCTTTTTCCTTGAGTACCATGGCTAAAGAGGTTTGACTGGTCTGCTGATTAAGTATTCAGTTCATTCATTCATTCATTTATTCATTCAGCAGCTGTTTACAGAGCCTCTTCCATTAGCCAGGACAGGGCTGGGCCCTCCTTGGGTCCGGCCACCTCCTCTTGACCCACCACCATCCCCCTCTAGGCCAATGAGCAGCTTCGGGAGGAACTCTTGATGCTCAAAGCAGACAAGATCCAGGGGCCTGGCCCCTTTCCCATTCCCCCTAGCTTTCAAACTGCCCATAGGTGACAGATTCAAATTCAGCTATGGTCTGAGGATGATCAGGGTGGGAGCCACAGTATCCAAACTCTGAGCTTCCACCTACCCAAACATGGCTGATCTGTTTCTGTCCTTCCCATCCCACTACCTCCCACCAGCACCATGAGCCTGGCAGGGGAGGAAGCATTCTTTTGCCCTATTTCACAGCCAGGGACATTGAGACCCAAGGGGAGTATGGTATGGGAGCCAGAACTCCTAACCCACACTGCTACTCCCCCACAGCTACCCTCCAATGCCAGCATGTCAGACCTACAGGTGCCCTCTGCTCCCCTACCTTTTATCATGCCCTTTTCCCCAAGGACAGCCAGCAGCTCAAACACACACAGAACAAGGAAGAGCGACAACAGCCTGGCCTTGCTGTCCCCAGGCCACACTCCACAGGGAGGGGGCCACATCCCCAAGACCCAGGCGGAACTCGGGCTGCTATGGAGCTGCCCCACCCCACCCAGCCCTCTGACTTGCCTGGTAGAGAGATAGAGTGGGGGTCTTCCCTGGCCTGCAGCAGCCTGCCCACTCTCCTGCCCCAGCACAGATGTCCTCTCCATCTGTGCGACAGGTATGGCCACAGAGTAGCTGCCGGCTCCTGATGGTGAGCACGCAGCAGGAGCAGAAACTTCCCCCACTTCCCGGGCTGCCATGAGCAAGTGTACTTGGGCAGCTGTCTCATTCACACCTGCTCAGAGTCCACACAGAACAGGTGCAAATTAGCTGCCACCACCCCCTTTTCAGCCTTACACCTGCTGGGGAACCTGTGAGTAGTAGGGCCTGCCAGCCTCCAGTGAAATCCATCAGGCCCAGACCCCAGACCCACCCAAAGTGTGAGATGTACCATCAGAGATTCTGTCCTTTGAGTGTGGTGAGGGGATTCAGTCTCCAGAGCCCTCAGTGAGAGCTGCAAGGCCCTGAGGACTATTGCATGTGCCCATCAGCTCACACCTGTATGGGGTTAGAGGTGGGGCAACCAGCTGAGATGTGTCCTGGCAGAGGGGCCTGAGAGGAGGGTGCAGAGGGAGAAAAAGGAGGAGGACCCAGAACAAGCCCCACTCCTGGGCCCTCTCCTCCCATTGAAGGTCAGAGCTAGAATCTCAGGGGAGATTATGGTTCAACCCTTCTGTACACAAGTTGGGCAACTGAGGTCCAGAGTGGAGCAGGAACTGGCCAACGTGACCCAGCTGGAGTGAGTGGCTGAGCTGGAATAGACCAGTGAGGACTTCTTATCCCAAGCTGTGCCTAGGGCAGAGTCCACCAGCCGTGTCCAGAGCCCCTTCCTCTTCCTGCTTCTCTTCCCATCAGCACCATGGAACTAGGATCCCACACATCCCCCAAGACCCAGGCAGACCCTCACCCAGACCACTGCCTGCCTTCTTCCCTTCTTTCTCTTGGGTCTTTGTTTCTCTATCTGTCCTTTCACGCTCATAAACACAGGAAGGGTAAACTTTTCCCTCCACCGTTCCTCTCTTTTCTCCTTCATTCATATGATCCTCATTTATCCACAAACAGATATTGAACTCTTTTCTATGCCAGGCACTTTTGTTAAAACCTAGGATGACAACCGTGAATGAGACAGACATGGTCCCTGCTCTTGTGGAGCTTGGGATAGAGCCAAATAGACAGAAAATAAACGAGATAAATTAGAATAAACATAAGCTATGATGAGTGTTATGGCAAAGGGAATCCAGCAACTGAGATCGGGAGAACAGGGTGGGCTACTTTATTAAGACTACCACGGGAGGTTTCTCAAAGGTGGTGATGTTGAAGCTGCAGGATGAGGAGGAGCCAGCCATGATGGGCTGCTGGGGGGTAGGGGGAGCCTGGGCAGAGGGATTAGCATGTGCAAAGATCCTGTGGCAGAAGCAAGAGGGCCGTGTGGCAGGAGTAAGAGAAAAGGAGTCTGGAGCAAGGAGACAGGGTCTGCCCCCCTCCACATCGGGAGACAAGGCAGAGGGACATTCGGGGTGTCAGGCAGGGAGTGACATGACCCAGTTCATTTTTAACAAGAGTACTTTTGCCATTACGTGTCAAATTGCCTGGGAAAGCAGATGGATTAGGGAAGGAACAGAAGCGGAGAGGCCAGTGAGGAGACAGAGGAATGGGAGGAGCAAGAGGAATGACAGCGAGTGGGAGGTGGTGGGGGGTGAGGGAGATTGAGGGCCATTGGTGGATATGGGGTGAGGGTCAGGGCCCGGAGATCAGGGGCTCTTGGGCTGGCAGTGAGGGCACATGGGGGCAGACTCCCTGTCTCCCCTGCCCGCTTTCCAGTGTTGCCCAGGCCCAGACTGGGCAGGGGGTCAGTGAGGGTTGGAACAAGGGACGCTGCCCAGTCCTGCTTTGTAACTTCCTGCTGGGACCCCACTTTGCTCTCTGAAAGCTGCACCAGTGGAAGCCCGGAGTGGGGGAGAGGGCAGTCAGGGCTGGGAGGCACGCAAGCCCTTAGGAGGTGGCAGAGGACTGAGGAGGTAACAGGGCGGTCAGGGGAGTGACAACGGGATCTGACGAAGAAAGAGGAGCCCAGAGATGCAGATGCCATGATCCTGTTCCAAACCAGTACTTGCTGGGGAAACCTTGTGGGGAGCAGGCACCAGGGTGATGGGTGCCAGGGAGGCCAGGGGAGCCTGGCTGTGACCACTGACCTCAGGAAGTTCAGCATGTTCGGAGAAGCCAGCCCTGGGCTTCCTGTCCTCAGTTTACAAAGTGCTGTCTCACAAACCATCTAATCAGAGACACTTCACAGTCCTGGGAGGAGCCTCATTTGACTGACAGAAACCAGGGAGCTGGAGCACCTAGCCCTAACCCTAGCATCCCCTCCCCAGGAGACAGTGGAGGGGCTGAGGTTAGAACATAACCTCCCTTCCCAGGCCCGAACTCTCATCACACCCTTTCTCCCCAAAGGGACAGTGTAAGAGATCCTTTGGCCAATCCCAGGACAGAGAGCAGGGGCAATTGCCTCAGCTAGGCAGAGGAGGCTTCCCGAGGGACGGCAGCCTGGCGCCAGGCGAGAACAGGGAAGAGCAGTGTCAAGTGTGGAGGCAGCCATGAGCCCACGGCTGGGGAGAAAGACGGTGGGCAGCCTGGCTGGCTGTCTCTGGAAGGTCCCAAGGGCACATGGGGGTTCACTGCCTCCTCTTCTCTCCAGATCTTTCTCCGGGGAGTCAACGAGCCCCTGGCCAACAACCCCAACCCCACTGTGGTGATTGCCCGGGTGGTTCCCAACTACAAGGAATTTAAGTGAGTGGGGCCCAGGTGGGCGTGGGCGAAGAGGGGAGGGCAGAGGGCAGAGGAGGGGACAAGGCTGTCATTGCTGCTACGGGCTGATTCCAGGACCTCTGGAAACCCCTTTTCCCCTAAGGCCCTTCAAGCCTCCTCACTGGGTCAGAGGTCCTAGTAAGCTTCCTGCAGCAGACAAGACCATGCCTTTCTTTCCCCAGGGAGAGCCCCAGCCCCTGGAAAGGCTGGAGGGGAGGTGGTGGGGATGAGTGCCGATACCAGGCCTGACAGCTAGAGAGTGTGTGAAGGGGAAGAAGGGTCCTCATTCCTTGCCCAGCGGGCATCAGCCCCTCCAGCCTGCCTCCCTGCCTCACACCCACCATCTCCACACTCCCCATCCCACTCCAGCTCAGGGCCACAGGCTCCAGCTGGTGGTTGGCCCCAAAGGCCATCTTGGAACTTCACAGTCCTTTTTTTTTTTTTTTTTTTTTTTGAGGAGTTTTGCTCTTGTTTCCCAGGCTGGAGTGCAATGGCACGATCTCGGCTCACCGCAACCTCTGCCTCCTGGGTTCAAGCAATTCTTCAGCCTCAGCCTCCTGAGTAGCTGGAATTATAGACATGTACCACCACGCCTGGCTAATTTTGTATTTTTAGTAGAGACGGGGTTTCTCCATGTTGGTCAGGCTGGTCTCTAATTCTGGACCACAGGTGATCCGCCCTCCTTGGCCTCCCTAAGTGCTGAGATTACAGGCGTGAGCCACCCCGCCCAGCCAATTTTTGTATTTTTAGTAGAGATGGAGTTTCACCACGTTGGCCAGTCTGGTCTTGAACTCCTGACCTCATGATCTGCGCACCTCGGCCTCTCAAAGTGCTGAGATAACAGCCATGAGCCACTGCGCCCAGCCGGAACTTCATAGTCTTTAGCCCTGCCAGAGTTCCCTCCCTCCTCATCCTGGAGGCCTTAACATGTCCCCTTCCCCAGAGACCTCCTTTTGAGTCTGTTGGAGTCAGTCCTTGGGAGATTCATACTTGGCCACAGTGGGAAAGTTTCCCAATGAGTGTGCGTTCTCTGCGACAGCACCATCTCTTGAGAGACAGGGTCTGTCTCGGTCACTTCCAACTTGCCCTGATGCCCCAACTTATCTGTACCTCCTGTTGAGTTTGTATGACCTACGAAGCCCCCTTGCTTATTGGAGGAGGGAAGATGACTGATGCACACCCAGCCCAGTGGTCCCCACTTGTCATGAGGTCCAGGCCCAAACTTGGCGGGGTCCCTGCACTCCCTTCTCTCATATCAATCCAGAGTCAGAGTGGGGACCCCAGGCTGCCAAGCTCAGCTGCAGAGCCCAGAGCACCGATCCTGTCTCCCTGCCTCCCCAGGGTCAGCCAGGCTAACAGGGACCTGACCTCCGTGGGGCTGCCCATCACCCCACTCTCCTTCCCTATCCCGTCTGTGATGAACTTTGACGTGCCTCGGGTCAGCCAGAACGGGTGTCCTCAGGTATGTCTCCTCCGTACTGGTCCCAGCTTCCAGTGACTCCCCACACATTCACTGTTCACTCACTCAGTGGGTTAGTCAGCAGTTCCCTTGACTATTGAGTAAGGGTTGACTGCATCCTGAGGCATTCCCAGGGCTTCGCTGCCTGTGCCGCAGAGAAAACGCCCTCCAGGAACTCTTGGTCTGGTGAAGATGGGAGTCACATGGGTGAAAATCTGAACATCAACGCAAGATAATGTGTAATCTAATAACAAACCAGGAGGGCCTGTCCGGACTATAACATCAGAGGAGAGAAGATATAAAAGGACAAACGTACGATTCCACTTATATGAGATACCTAGAATAGGAAAATTCAGAGTCAGAATGCAGAACAATGGCTACAGGGACTGGGGAAAGAGGAGAACAGGGAGTTATGGGTCACGGGTATGCAGTTTCTGTTTCGGGTGATGAAAAGTCCCGGAAATAGATAGTGGTCATGGTTACACAACAATATGAATGCACTTAACATCACTGAACCGTACACTTAAAAATGGCTACAATGGGAGAGAGATCCAAGATGGCCGATTAGCAACAGCTCAGGAATGTAGCTCCCAGTGAAAGCGCAGAGAAAGAGTGGACGCCGCACTTTCCGACGAATTTTTGTTGCCCACAGACCGGGAGATTCCCGGCAGAGGAGCCACACGGG